>VUQH01068310.1:3264-27544 GCA_015106775.1 Etroplus canarensis
ATACACACACACACACACACACACACACATACATATATATATATATATATATATATATATATATATATGTATATGTAAGGTTTTAGGGAAAAGGCTTTCATGCATGCACCTTTCACATAATGTCTTTACACCTTTTGACACATGCAAATTACTCTGGAAAAAACTCATTTGCACATTGATTTTATTTGTGCAGTTTTTACACTGCTTTCCACTGCTTACAGTGTGTCAGAAAGGCGCTATAAAGGTCTGAATGCTCATGCAGCTTGTGTTAGAAAAAAGGGCATTTTTGATGAGGCTGTGCAAACACAGGCCATTTGAATTATTCAGCAGATTAAAAAACATGCACTTGTAGCCCAGAATATGCAGTCTCTTGTAATGACAATAATGAGAATGATGTCATAATAATAATAATAATAATAATAATAATAATAATAATGAGAATTACGGCAATAGAAAAAAATAATAATTCATGTCGAGCATGCATTTAATGTGATGTTGCAGGAACATTAGTAAAATGCCGTGCACAGCTGCTCATGTGTAACCGTAACGTGCCTTTTCACTTGCAGCGCTTTAGCACTGTTAGCATGTTAGCTCCTGCTCAGTGCAAACGCAGGCTGGGAGCCGCGTGCCTTTGTACTGTACACTTCACGGGGAGTTGCAAAACTTGGCTCTGCACTTTCATCGGCTGCACTTCTGGGTGACAACAGTCCGCGTCTGCCTGCCTCCGTCTCTACCCGGGAGTCCGGTGTGCGTGTGCGTGTGTGTGTGTGTGTGCACAAAACAGCTGTAAATAAATGAACTTACTGTTCGTGCTGTTGGAGAAAGTGATCCATTGGGAAGGTAGGGGCTTGTGAGATCGGGGATCATTATAAATGGATAGCCCGGGTACGGTGGGCTCTTGAACAGCCCTCCATCTTGCCTTTTCGCAGCTAACATGGCGGGGGGAGGAGGAGGAGGAGGAGGAGGAGGAGGGGGAGAAAAAGAAGAAAACTTTTATAAAGTGGCCTTGAAAACTTTGTCGCCTCCAAAAATTGCATTTGAGTAACGAAGCGGAGGAGGTCCCCTCCGCCAGGCACATATAATGTCAATGCTGCAAGAAGGAGTGAACAATAAAGCAGAAACTCACCCTCCTCTAAACTTTCTCTCGTTTTGTCTCTGAAAGTTTCAGATCTAGGCGCAGGCCGTCTTTCCGCCTTGAAATGCAATGAAAACACAAGGGTTGCGTTAAAGTGAGCACAACGGGCGACAGTCAACTTTCTTACCAAGTCTCTCGGCGTTGCGGCGTCACTTCATGCAGGCCCCTAACTTAGCAGCGCCGGGGACGATCGATCCCCCCCACCACCACCCACCCACCACCTCACCCCCGGTTTCTGAATGCACAAACTCACCTCTGAATCCGACGAGCTGTTCTGATTTGTTTCCGACTCGTTTACGAGCGAAGATTTCACGTCTGCTAAATCCCTTTCTGCCGAGGAGTTCTCCGAAATTTTCTCTTCCTGCTCCCCTTCGTCTTTGAAGGAAATCATTTCATCGTTTGCGCCCAGATCGTCCCCTCCACCGCCGTTGAGCTGCGGCATTTTTCCCGAGCAAGAATTTTTTTTCTTGTCTGTATTTTTTTCTCTTTTAAAGAAGGGGGCAAAACACAAAGTTTTAAACCCTTGATCTCGGCGATCTAGAAAGTCCGAGTTTAAGTTTGGGGTCTGTATTGGCGTTTCCCAAAAGCTCTGGCGGTTGGTACAAAACTAAAAAAGAAGGGAATCTTGGCAGAAAAAGGAAGCCGGAGAAGGAGCCGAGCCGCTCGGATTGAGTGAGTTGAAGTTGGTCGGAGTGGTTTTCAGTTCAAAGGCGGCGCTGATTGACAGATAGAGAGGGATGGAAATAGAGAGAGTCTGGATTCAGGATTATTGACAGGGAGAAACACACAAGAAACTAATGAGATTCAAACAGGGAGGGACCTGAAGTGACGTTTTCATAAATAGGGAGGAAAAAAAGGGGGGGAGAGAGAGAGAAGGGGAGGGAGGGGGGAGAGAGTGAGAGAGAAAGAGAGAGGGAGGCTGGAGGAAGACGGCGGACGACTGCGGTGAAAAGCATGTGTGGAGGAAAAAGGCAGTTTGGGAGCAGGACAGTGATGGTAAAATAGGAGGAAGATAGGAGTTGCTTGCAAATGTGGATTAAACGCACATATGGGCGGTCTCCCAGCGGAAAGAAAAAAAATGAAAAGAGGGTACTTCCTCAGGCTGTTTGCAACCAGTTTGACTCCTCTGTTCCCGACCAGTCTGTCACACAAGGGCCAAATAAAGTTAACACTATAGCTTGATTTAAAGTTTTATTTTTTTCAAATCCTACCCTTCACGTTCCGATTCTCTAACCTACTTTTGGATCTGTCCTTATTTTGCATACTAAATACCAGAGGCCTATCAAGGCAGAATAAAAGCTATTACTCCGACCTTGTTTTCTTATTTTATCCGCTTTGTCAGTTCCTTAGATCTATTTTTCATCATATTAGATAATGTTTCCTTAGATCTATTTTTTGGGATGGAGGGTGTTATTGCATCCTGCTTTCTTGACAGGTGTGATGTCCTTTGGGACTAACCTGAATTCCTCACTGGCAGCACAGACGGAGTTGATTTTTTATTATTCTCTTCTCTCCTTGCAGCCAGGCTGGACACAAACAACGGATGCAGATTTAGATGCTCCAATTCTGTGTCTGATTTTATAGAAACTCAACCTTAGAAAAGTATAAATGGGAGATTTTTGGACTCTAGGTTTGCAGTTCCTGCAAAAAAAAAAAATTGCCTGTAATTTGTCCAGGTAATATATATCTACACATTAGTATATATTTTGATTATTATTATTATTACTGCTATTATTACATGCAATCAAGACTTTTTCAGTTATTGTGTTAAATGTAAAAAATAAAATGGAACAACAATGACAAAAATGGCAATGTGTAATTTTTTTCAATATAAATAAAACAGAATAATTAAGGAAATGCATGAAATAAAAGAAAAAAAATACATATTGTCATCCACCCATAATCTACAGTGGTAAATCAATAGGAGGGGAGACCCTGAAGCCCCCCCACCCCCACCCTCCACCCCCACCCAAAAGGGGCTGTTGCATGAATGTGTACATGTCAGTGATAACCACTAGTCATCATAACTCATCAGGCATGAAACGTAGTTTCTGTTGCAGCCAATATATGATGGAGTATTCACAAAACAAACAACAATTAATTTTTAAATGTAGCTGCAAGAAATAGATCTGAAATATACATCCAGGTGACACTTACATTCTGTTGCAACATGGTTCCTTTCAGTGAAAATAAAACAGTGTAAGATCAAAAACAAGCCATAGAATTGCTGATTAAAAAATATTTTTTCATGTCATCATGCTGTTAGACGTATAAAAACAAATATTATGACACTAATTCCTCTGCATCTGCTCTCAGCAGTGTTGTCAAACTGAACTGATGGGGAATTATGTGCACAGCATAGCACCAAAGTGTTGTGAATCTGCCTACCTAACTCACCTAGACCAGGCAACACCATGAAAGCAGACAATTCCTCTCAGTGATCACTGATGTGCTTTATCTGAATGCAGCGAAAGCAGTGTTTGTGTTAGCTGGCTGTAGCCCAGCCAGCAGTGTTAGGGAGCAAGGAGGAAGGGGAAGGCATTGCCGTCTCTGGTTCTCATCCAGTGTGTCTGTGTTTAGGCAGCCGGTGGAAGAAGAGGCACCCTGCCGCTCGGGGCCCTCCAAACCCGAGCCCACACAGACCAGACCAAAGCAGAGGAGATCCAAGCTGGCCTCTCCCCGGATTGCCTCAGCAGGTACCTGAGAGTTTACTGGGGGCTGGCAGCATGTTATCATGCATGCCGTGGGGACACCTGCCTCTGATGCCGCCCTGGTGATTCTAATCTACAGGACCCTTTAATATCATAATGATAGGCTATGCTGCTGCCGCCGCTGCTTTGAGTGATGAAGCAGGAGCATGCCTGGTGTCTGTTGGTGTTTTTTTTATTTTGTTACGAGCTTTTGCACATTCACCTCTGCTCCTTGTGGTTGTGGTTTAGTACGCAACCAGTGTGGGGAGGAAGTCAGAAGTGTTGCCTGTGTCTGATCACATGACCACTTTAGTCCTCATCAGGCCTGATAGCCTATCACTTGATTCTGATCTTACTTTGACTTTTCACTTTTGATGCTACCATAAATGAAATTGAACCATATTTAATCAGAATGATTTTAAACAAATGTAATATAACAATATATAATATTTGTAAATATTTTGTATTATCTCACTGGCAGCTGGAGTTTCAATTTAAATATAATATATGCTTACCCTTTTTAATGTTTGCTTTGACTTTATCCTACCTATTCAATGCTATTTCTAAAACTGATGGAAACAAAACACAATAAACTCTAAAATACATTTGCTTTGAAATATACATGTATAGAACAATATGTACAATATACACACAAGAAGGTTCTTTACATAGTGCACATTTTTGGTTGTAATTGTTTTTTGGATTCAAATAATGGTTTGAATAATTAAATGGTCTACCCATCAAAACACTCTTTGGATATGCACAGAGAATAGTGCTTTCATGAAAAGGGGGTTACTTTTTATTATAATCTCATAATTCTTCTCAATCCCCCCTGCACATATGTTTTACGTTTGTGCAAAGCAAATATAAGCTGTACAAGTAAATTAACATATTTTTAAGCTGTACACTAACATTTATTGTATTTTTGTGTTCACAGGTATGCAGTTAAATAAAGTTTGAATGAAACTGCTCCCAGTCTTGGAAAATGCAACAGAAGGACAAGAAAGACACTGATTTGAGAAATTCTCAAACAGAACAACAAATGACAAACACGTCACCTACTTTCAGGCAGCTGCATCAGCACATAGCAAACATATTCTATGTTCTCAAACAGTTAATTTCCCATCATGCATTAATGTTGCCAACCATACCCACTAAAAGGTCTCTCGTTGTTGATTAACATATTACTGCTGGACATTCTCTCTTTTTCATGCAAAAAAAGGTGCCTGTTTTGTGGTAGCTTATTTACTCCTGCAATGAGGTTTGTTTACTTGCTAATAAGTGAGCTTTAACATTTAACTTCAGTTGCATTTAGTCAGTTGCAAATTTCCTCTATTGTTGGGAGAGATGCTGTTGAACATTTTTGGCATTTGGCTCATATAAATTCTATCACTGGGATAATACTGCATTTAGCCTTAATTACATCTATACTAATAGTCCTCATCATTTTTTTAAAGAATGGACAGGATGGAGAAATATGTGTCTGTTTTACCTGATTATGAAAAGCATGTTTAATGCTGTATATTATTCTAGACTAAAAGCAAATCAGACAACAAATATCTAGTTTGTGCTTGCATTTGTTTGGAAATGGTTAAGCCTGCTTTCTTGAATCGTGTTCTTATTATTGTGCCTGCTAGACTGAGCGCATCACTGTTGTCTAAAGATTTCTGTGTCTTTTAATTACTCACTAGATGGCTTGGGTTTTATTCTGTACATCAAAATGTGACAAATGATGAGGAAAGAGTTTCCTTCTTGAAAAATAAAGTCATTTCATTTGTACAATGTATATACAGTAGATATATATTTATTTATTTTCTCTCTCATTGTACTTGTACAAAAGGCGTTTCTCTGCTCCCTAGCCCCTCAGCACTCTAATCATTTGACACAATGGACCAATTCATTTGAAAATAAAAGCTTTGTATACAAGAATTCCATTCACAAATCCTTCAGAAATTAATTTAAGAAGTAAAATGCTCAGAGACTTATACTGACCAAAGCTTTAAGGGCTGAGGGTTCTGTCTTTTTCACATAGAGGACCTGTTATCAGAAGAAGAAATACAACATCTCTGCTTACTGAAGGTCAACAGTGTCTGAGGGACTCATTTTGCAGGAGCATATTAGTTTTTAAAAGCACAATACTGAAAATATAATAAATGTATTTTTAAGTTAATTTCATTTCCCACTGTTTACAAGCCACATTACAAATCTCAATGAAGACAGCAGAGAATAAGAATAATACTATAATGAAGTTGGCTGTGACTCTGCACTCATCTAAAATCAATATTACCCCCACGGGACTAATATAGCGGCTCAACAAGCATTTCATTAGGTTAAAAGTTTGTAAATCAATAATCAAAATAGATCAAATCTCAGGATGCAAAGTCTCATATTTTTTTAACCAGGAAAAAAAAAAATTGGATCAGGGTTTTTTTTCTTGTGATTAGGCTGGACTCGTGTGATTAGTGTAGCATACTGCTTTTCAAATCATTGTAGGAATTGGACTCAAGCAGGAGCTGAGTGTCTCCAGAACTCATCTACACAGCATCGTGAGAACCATATTAGGGCAGCTACGTGAGCTGTCTCCCGTTGCCTCCAAAACAAACAGCCAAGCGTTTTTCAGAAAGGGACGCGATAGCCATTAATCAAGGTCCAAGGCAGGTCCTGAACTCTCTAAATATGGAATCCACCTGGGAGAAGAGGTTACTTATGTACTCTGTTGCTGCAGATCTGCAGGCCAGCACACACACTGTACACCTGTCCATCATGGCAGCATCTCGCAGGGAGAGGTAAGCCAAGCCACTGCTGGCTGGTAAATGTTACTTAAAGTTAAATGATATTTAAGCCAATAGGTTGCTGGTTTAGTAATATTTTCACACTGGCTATACAGTGAACATATCAGGCATCAGGTAGCCAAAGGAGATGTTTATACATCGATTTATGTCTTGACAGGGAGAGAAGAAGGTGTGTGTGTATTTGCTGCTGGATCATCTGTGTACTCAGTTTTGGATTAGGTTTTTATGCAAGGAAAGGAAGAGTCCAGTTATTCATCTCTATTCCCACATCACTAAAGTTATAGTAGATTTTATCACACAGAAAATCATCAGCAGACAGCATAATTAAACCAGAAAGGGAATCAAAGATGGATAACCCCCACTGGCTCCTTAAAAGCATGCACCCCCCAGAAGAGATGCATTAGCGCTTATCTCAATGTTTCATTCAAGATGGTAAAATCCTGATGAATTTGGCATGTTCAGTTTGTCAGCTGGTTAGCTCCTAAAGCAAAAGTCAGCCAACATATTTAACCTTTGCCCTTTTCTTTTTTTCATCCCTAAAGAAAAAGTAACACAGATGCACAGGACAAATTTGGAGAAAGTGTTCTTTCATGGTATTGAAAGCAGGACCGTAATGAGGAGAAACTCTTTCTGATTGTTGGTTTAGAGAGGGAGCATCTCATAGAAGGTACTTCCTCAAACAGGAAGCACAAGGTCTTATTGTAAGAGAAGAAAAAGAAGGAACTGAGTCTTGTCATGTTCCTGACAATGGGACGTTAATTAAAATCACAGTAAGGGCAAGTTGACCTTTTGGGGTCTGAATGAAGAGTCATTATGTAAATGATGGAAGCAGGTTGCTGTTGTGTGATTGTGAGTTTTGAGCAAAGTTTTGTGCGCTTTTGTTGTCTTGTGTCTACATGCTATTTTTAAGATGTCCAAGGCACTTATGTTTATTGAAGAAAAAGTTTTGGTTGCAAGAGCTCTGCACATATTATCTCATCGTCTTTACAGAAAATCAGACCACAGAAAGGAATTTGAGAAATCATTTCAAACATAAAGAGGGCTCATTTGAACTTGACATTACTGCTCATTTGCTGAGTTATGAAGTAGCGGCTGTTTTTCTTTTAGTGCTATAAATTCTAAGAAAAGCTTTAGTACAGAGAAACCAATTGCATCTTTAACGTGCGCAGTTATTAATGAGCGACACAATGGAGATGTGACCTTGCGCGAAATGAGTTGCCTCTCAGTGTAAATCAGAGCCGCATCGTGTTCATTTGGCTATGTTTTCATTAACAGAACGGAAGATGAGCCCATTAATGAGACATCAGTCTATGTTCTTTGTACAATACAAGTCAAAAGAAGGCTAAACATCACCCAAGGTTAAGTTGTGAGCAGGTTATAGCTGATGCAAAGGCTCATATCTTGGTGGTCACATACTTCTCTCAATATACACACTCAAAGAGAACCACAAAAATATCAGGTAGATTTGAACCAAAATCTTCTGGTTATGTTTACATACCTTTCTGTTACCTGTCAAAAAAATTAAGGATGCTTTGTAAATATATATATATATATATATATATATATATATATACACACACACACATATGGCTGTAATTGTAGTTAATGCAATACTTTTGTCAAAGTGATTGAATTAATGCTTCAAGATTGATCACTGATCACATTTGACTGTTTGATTAAAAGCTGCTGTGGTGGTGTACAGAGGCAAAATTACAAAAATGTATAATTGTCCCAAAACTTATGGATCATGCTGTATATACAGACAAGTTAAGATGGTAATAGTTTGTATAACAAGTTGCTTATTTACATCCTACATCCCTCGAAATTCTTAAAAATTTATTTAAAGGCTTAATTTTAACAGCCCAGTTTACATTCATAGTCCCCCATTTTCAGTGGCTCAAAAGTAATGGGACAGTTGGCTGACAATATATAGACAGTATCATTGCCAGGTGAGGTTTGTTCCCTCATTATTCCATGACAAACTAATGAAATGAAAGATCTAGAGTTTATTCCAAGTGTTGAACTTGCATTTTGGTAGCTGTCCACTGAAACTCTCAATATAAGGTTCCAAAGAGATGTCAATGCAAGTGAAGGGGGGCATTATTAGGCTAAATAACCAAAATAAACCTATTCACAGAGTAATCAAAAACTTTAGGAGTGGCCAAAATAATAATTTGGAACATTTTTTAAAAAGAAGAAATCCACTGGCCAGTTCAGCAACACTAAATTGCCTGGAAGATAACTAAAGTGGACATTCACAGAATTCTTTACTTGATTAACAAAACCCTTCAAAATATCTAGCCAAGTCAACAACTCTCCATGTGGGTGTATCGCTATCGAAGTCCACAGTCAAGAGAGCCTTCATGAATGTAAATAACGAGGGTTTACAGAAAGGTGGAAACCACTGGTTACACTCAAAGTCAGATTACATTTTGCCAGAAATCATCTAAAATAACTTGCCCAGCTCTGGAAAAAAATTTTGAACAGATGAACCAAAGATGAAGCATACCAAGTCATCGCCAAATATGATCGATAATGTGATGGCACGGACATGTGTGGCTACCAGTGTAACCATTTTACTAATGTTTATTGATGACGTAATTGCTGACAGAAGTAGTGGGATGAATTCTAAAGTGTATAGGGCTGTACTCTCTGCTCAAATTCAGCCAAATGCTGAAAAACTGATTGGAATGGTGCTTCACTTTGCAAAAGGATAATGACCCAAAACAAAATGTAAAAGGAACCCAAGAGTTTCCTAAAACAAATACATGTGATATTCTTCAGTGGTCAAGTTAGTCACCTGATTTCAGCCCAATAGATCAGCTATTTAATAACTGAAGACAAAACTGAAGGCAGCGAGACCCACAAACAAGCAAACTGAAGGCAACTGCAGTAAAAGCCTAGCAGAGCATCTCGGGGAGGAAAGGCAACATGTGGTGATGCCCATGGATTCCAGACTTCAGCTAGTCATTGACTGCAAAAGATTTTCATCCAAGTGTTAAAACCAGTCCTTATTATTATAATTATAATTATGTTAGTTGTCCCATTACTTTTCGAATCACTGAAAATGGGGGATTATGTATAAAAATGGGGTAATTCCCAAAGAGTTAATGTGATTCTTTTGTCAAACCCCTGAAATTAAAGCTGAAAGTCTGCACTTCAATCACATTTGGTGTAGAGAGGCAAAAAGTGCCATTGCCCCAAAACTTATGGACCATAACTGTAATTATGCTTAACTACTTTGTATCCAATTAAAAACATATTTAACATCTGTATGATTAACATTATATCAGTTCAATTCAGTAATATTGAATTATAAGCAAAAATCCTTATTTTAATCAACATATACCTTAATTTATATCTTATATATCTATAAACAGCACTTTAGAGCATTATATTATGCCTGTTCCTATAGTTATGGATAGCACTAAGCAATGGCATAAGAAGCCATTCAATGGCATGAAGTATTTAGGTCTTTTACACTTGATTATAAATAATTATGCAAGACTATTTTTTTTATCCTGTATTTAAAATAGTTCCCAATTACAAGCATATGAGCAATTAATGCAAAAGCACTCAATATGCAAAATTTTCAGGTGTTTGTTATATTATAATGTTAATATTTTGAATTAATAAATTGATTATGACCATATATTGTGTTTGTAAAATCTCCATCAGCATAAAAACTATAGCTGTCACACACATTTTGTGAAGTTACATAAAATTGCAACATTAAAATCTTATTCATCTATCCATTTTTAAAAAACTGCTTATACAAGTAGAGTTGTAGGGCTGCTGGAGCCTATCCCAGCTGTCACTGGGCAAGAGACAGGGTACACCAGAGGAAACCAGAGCACCTCAGGGAAACCCATGCAGCCACCAACTACACACAGAAAGGCTCCAGCTGTCCAGCAGGTTCAAATCAAGAAACTGTCTTAATGTGAGGTGACAGTGCTAACCACGGCACCACCATACCATCCTAAAATATAATAATATCAATTATATAGTACATACTTAAAAGTATAGTACATGAGTGACTTTTTTTGCAGGTTTAGTTTAATACTCCAGCAGTCAGAGCAGGGGGTTTCTGGTTCTAAGATTTAAACACACACACAGCTAAAATGTAAAAATATAAAACCAACTTTAAAGAACACAAATACATTTAGAAAAACACTCACGTTCTACATCTTTGTGATTTTTTTTAACTTAACATGATCTCACTATTAGTCAAAAAGGGATGTTTAACAAAATTAATTGTTAACTAGACATAATTCAATAGTTGTTATTTTGCATACAGCAGAAGGTAAAAAAGAAACAAGGGCAACAAAATACACCAAAGTGCACATTTAGCTGTGTAATTTCTCTCTTTGTTTAAATGTTCTTTGTTGTCAATATGACACATACTGTACGCTCACAGCTGCTCTTAAAGGTCTGTTGGTCTTTTGTTTTAATGTTTGACTCTGATGGAGGGATGTGAGTGTATGAAGTTTGAGGGCACAGTTGGTTCAAATATTGATTACCTCTCAGGTATTCATTTTTCCTGAAAATTGATCCCCAAAACCCTAATAATCACACAGACAGTTCTGTGTTAGGTACATTAGATACAGTGTGGACATATAATGCACACACACTCACACACATGCACGCCCACAACAATAAGGCCCCAAAGCTTCATGCTTCAGCCTCAAATGGACTGTTTTGGCTGCAGCCCTCATGGTCTTCTTCGAAGATCCTAATTGAGAAATTAATGCAGAAAAATCAATTGGCCTCAAGTTTTATGTCCAATAGACTCCTGAAGGCTTCAAGCAAGCAGCAATCAATGCTTTCCACATGGGTGGCTCCAAAGCCCCCTCACTCTTTTGTTTATGTGTTCATAGCTGGAGGATTTCGATATATGAATTTAAATGAAATAAACATTAATGAATTTTCAACCTTTCAGAATCCCCTGTGGTATACAATGTATATTCCAGGGCATGAAATCACGTCTTTGGTCACCATTTAAGTATAACTTAACACAAAAAAGCTTTCTAGAATTGGGATATATTTTGTAGAAATTGTGCCCTTACCGGCAACACTTTTGAGTCGGCCTTATTTACACATCAAAATGAGGATCTTTTAACATTCTGTGATCATCTCCAGCATTGTTGGTGGATGAATCAGTGTGTTTTGTGCATCCCTTTTGCCTAGAGGACATCAGCTTATTTAGGGCCATTTGAAAGCTCGGCACATCATCATCATCAGGTCAATGAAAAAGCAACCTTGAATTCCCTTTGACACAACTGTCTTTTTCCAGTACTCAACCAGCCTGAGTATGCATCACCTCATTACGACTTAAGGCAAAATGGAGAAAAACAGGAAAATGAGAAAGAAATGAGTGGGAATAATTTTACTTAAGAAACAACAGTATTTTTCCTTGTCTTCCTACCTATTATGGTCAAAATCTCAACAAGAAGAAAATGGGCATCTGCTCGTGGTTGTTGTGCCATGTTCCTCTTTGTGCTCGTTAACCACCTTCCAAATTCATCATAAGCCCAGAGATCAGATCACAGTAATATTTGATCAATATTAATAAGGATAGCCAAACTCCTCCAGTAATTACCACAGTCTCTGGGCTTTGATTTCGACCATTACTAACGCCTCTGCATCTTTAGATTAAAAAAAGCGACCCCCTTTTATTTCATAACATTAAATCCCGACATGCATCTTCTAAAAGCTCTAATAAGACAAAGATAAGATTTGCATCCCCATACAAGTGTCTTTTTCAATTGATTATGAAGCCGCCATTGATGTGCGAGAAATTGATGTTTTCCTCTGTTCTTAAGGGCGGCTAATAGAAGGGGCGGGCTTCGAGGAGGAGACTTTGCTACTTTGATCTTCAATCAGTAAAAAATCCCACTTCTTCTTTGTCAGACTATATTTGGTAAATAACAGTGACAATCTGCAGGGCCTCGAAATGGAGAGAAGGAGAGAAGGAGAGGAAGAGAGATGTACTGAAGCGATAAAGATGGGCTGTATAAGAGGGAGAAAAGAGAAAAAAGATAGAAATATCTCGCTTGTTAAATTTAGGCTGTTAAAAAGTGAGATAAGCCTTTAATATCGCTCACAAAAAACACCAAAGTGGTGTGTGATACAGTCTTAAAATGCTAACATAGCTGAAGCCTTTTGGTACTTTCACCTCACATGGCTGAAGACAGCAAATATTTCTTACCTTGTTTATTTTGGGCATAAGCAAATTTTGCACAACGGCCCCTGTGTTTGTTTGACTGACGTTACAATATGACACACACAGTAGGCTTCTAATTAGGCCCTATGAAAAACAACAGGTGGATGTGAGAAAGTAATAAATCAGTCAGCCAATATGGCTGCCAACAGGCCTGTTGCCTTCGCCGTTTTTAATGTGTCTGCAAAGAGAATCGTTGGCGGACATGCACTCTGAACAGATGCACAAGATGTTATGTGCGTCCCACGCATATTTGTGCAGCGCATCATTTTCTGTCTGGCATTTTTTAATAAAAATTTCATAGATGCTGCTCATGTCTATACACACACTTGGCTTGTGGCTTGGCTTATTCTGTATGCCATGGGATATTTGAATACAAGTAGATGCTGAGAGATATGCCGTCTTTAAGTTTCTCGTACAACAAGGAGGCATTCAGACTTAAAGAAGGGTGACAAAATGAACTACAGGGAAAACATAAGTGTGCTGGCAGCAATTAAATAATGAATTAGCAGCATGGTGGTTAGCGCTGTCTCTTCTCATAGTTCAAATTAGTTATTCAAAATTGACCATAGGTGTGGATGTGAGCGTGAGAGGTTGCCTGTCTCTGTGTTGGCCCTGTGATAGACAGGTCACCCATCCAGGCTGTACCCTTCCTCCTTCCTCAGGTCCTGTGACAGCAGGGATGTAAATGTTTAAATTCAAATAATCAATTTAGAAGTGCTGTGACGTGATGTTATTTTAGTTATTTTTTGTTCTTATTTTGTGATTGTTGTGGATGTGTGATTCGTCTTCCAGTGTTTATGTGAATAAAAGAACAGTTTAAAGGTTTAGCAAGCAATGGGCCACCATGACTAAGACACTTTTAACAATTAACGATCTGACCAATGTTCATTTTCAAGAGATATGCGGCATTAACCTGGTAAAAGCAGCCATCAGATGATGAGCACACCATGGTCATAAAAGGATGGACATAGTCAGATACAATATTCAGATAAGTTGTGATGTTTAAACAATGCTCAGTTGGTATTAAGGGGCTGAAAGTGTGTCAGTGAAATACCATACCATTTCACCACCAACTCCGATCTGAACCGCTAACACATGGATACATGCTTTCATGTTGTTTACACTAAATTCTGACCCAGCCATCCAAATTTCACAGCAGAAATCAAGACTTATCAGACCAGGCAGCATTTTCCCAATCCTCTATTGTCCAATTCTGATGCGCCCACACGAACTGTTGCCTCAGTTTCCAGTTCTTAGCTGACAGGACGGTCAACCAGTATGGCCTTCTGCTTCTGTAGCCAATCTGCTTCAACGCTGGACAACGTGCATTCAGGGACGCTCATCTGTATACCTTGATTGTAATGAGAGGTTACTGCCGTTAATGTTGCCTTTCTGTCGGCTTGAAGCAATCTGACCTTCTCCTCTGACCTCTGGGATAGCAAGGCATTTTGAGCAGAGAACTGCTGCTCACTGGATATTTTCTCTTTTTGTGATCATTATCTGTAAACCCTAGACATGGTCGTGTGGGAAATCCCCAGTAGATCAGCAGTTTCTGAAATACTGAGACCAACCCATCTGGCACCAACAACCATGGCACGCTTCAAAGTCTGTTAAATCCCCTTTCGTCCCAATTCTGAAGTTCTGTTTGAACTGCAGCAGGTCATCTTGACCAGCTCTACATGCCTAAATAAACCAAGCTGCTGCCAGGTGATTGGTTGATCAGATATTGTCATTAAGTATAACAGGTATACATAATGAAGTGGTCAAAGAGTGTATATGGCAGTGTTCCAGTAATCCTAAAAGTAGGAAGTTGTGACAAAAGTGATACCGGGTGACAGTTTACTAACAATAAAGCGAATTTATGGTAAGGACCTGTAGTTATAATTTACAGTAATAAACTGTTTACAGAGACTATAGAGCACTAAAGTAAGAATAAAACAGCAGTCAAACAGCTGACAGTAGTTTATTGTATGGATGTCTTTCATGCTTTGCAGTACAATATTGTAAAAAAGAAATTACAGTAAGAAATTAATGTTGCAGAATGTACACCATAAATGACCAGTTTAGTGCTGGCAAATCAAGCTGACAGTACTTTACTGTAGTTTGATAGTGTTCTTACTGTATAGTCTGGCTGTTTTCCAACAAAAGCTGTACAGGAACTTTTATGGTATTTTATAGTTTTCTGAGTTGAATTTTTTTTCTGTTCTTGGTGGGACTTCAACACCAAGCAAACCATATATATTACATTATTTCATAATTTTAGGAATGTAAGCCATGGCTAAAGCTTTATCATTTACTCAAAATTGTTCAATTTATTACTTTTTTACCTTGTGTAACTCCAAAGTATGATTTCTTAACGAGTTAAAGACACACTGAATTTGCAATGTCTCCAATTAACACAACAGCTGTTATGTAAACCCAAAGTAAAATTAAGCTTTAAGCATTTTGTTGTTTAGTTGTTTTTGAAAGAGACCCAGGCAGGTAAAGTGTACACGTGGGCTGAGAGGAGGTGAAAAACACCTGCGAGGGTTTTAAAAGGGACTAGTTTGAGGGTTGTAAATCTCAGGTACACAAGCAACATAAAAATCAGAAATAAGAGAACACGGTTTAGTTAAAAGGGACATGAGACAGGAGGCAGGAGATGCAATGGTGAGCTGGATAGACAGAGTTGGAGAAGAAGCCTGAGACAGAGGGAGCTCAGTGGGAGGTTGTGGAGAGGCTGGGGGCAGGCTCCAGGCAGAGGAGAGGGCAGGGAAGGATTCACGGCCCAGGATCAACAACAGCACACTCAATAAACCCCCCCCATAGACACCAGGGAGAAAATATGCCTTCAACAAATGCAAGAACTCATTTACAAATATTTACAAACCTTTAAGGAACAAAAAAGGTGATTCAGTGCTGTTCAATATCAACCCTGTAACAACCAAATAGCGAACTGGGGATAAACCTAAAACAGAGGGCATATACACCAGACGCGTTGTTTTTTTGTTTTTTGTATTTTAGACTAACTGCTTTTTTATCCTTTCAAGCCTTAAATTTTTGGAGAGAATATGAACAATTAATCAAGGATAGAGGAGGTGGAGAATGTCTGGAGTTACCTGTCAAAGAAGCATATGAAGCAACTCATATGTTGTAAAAATAACACAACCTCCTGAAAAGAGGACATTTTACTGAACCTCCTCAAGCACTCAGATTGAGAAGACCAGAGGATAGAAACGAAAGCTTGATACATAGTTATAAAAATGCTGCAGTTGCTGCACCCAGGGGCTATATTTTTGTGAGAAAAAACATAATGATGAAATTAATGAAAAAAGTAGTCGCCTGAATTTCTTAATTACGCCAATTCTACCATGAGTTTAAAGTTAAAAGACTTTATAAACATCATAAGCACACTTAAATTTGTAGATGGCCAGCATTTAGACCAAAATTGTGGTTTCAAAAGACTCTGACAAAAGATGTAATTAATATTCTTGTTTGTAATGACCTTGTATCTTAATGCATTCATTAAAATAATTTTGCATTGTTTTATTTATTTATTGCATGCTTGCTTGTATGATTTCCAAAAAACGAGACCGCATGACCTCAGCACAGTCTAATTGTGGTCTAATATTGATTTTTTAATTTGTAAGAGATTCATGAATATGGATTGAAGGAAAAGGCGAAAAACTGATAGCATTTTAGATACACTACTGATGAGGCTAACTTCATTCCTTGCTTAAACTGAGAGGATGGGAGGTTGGAAATGTGGTGAGGCACTGCTACAGCTGAAAAGCTCCGGTGAGGACTGAGGGCTTCGTGTAGTGGTTACCGGCTCACTGAAGCCTCTGACCCAGCGACCACCAGCCTCTCAAAAGTAACTCAAGCCAAAAGTGAACATAAGAGGCTCTTTCTTCCAGCCCTGTTAGAGTCCGCATCCATAAAAAGCTCTGCTGGTTCGCTCAGTCTAAAGATGACTGATTCTTCCAAACATCTCTGGCCAAAACTATTAAAACTCTTCAGATAAATCCACACAAGCAGTCTCTGTCCTAAAGCTGTTAATGAGAGCTTACAAGCTGGCTTTTAATAGGTTTTTGGTACCTTTGCACTGAAAGGGTTCATTTCAGTTCTCAATCCTGAGTTGCTCAAATTCAAACAGGAGCATAGACAAAGAGGATGTAGAAGGAAACTTTGTCGTCTTTCTCAGAGAATGAAAATTTCAGAAGGGCTGCTGCTCTCCGATCCCTGCACGTCCATTAATGGCCCCATACCCCACCACGATGGGAGAGAAAAACCTGTGTCAAAAAGTCTGTTTTGTAACGGAGCCTCATCAGCATATTTGAATAATACATAGTGCTTATAAGCATATTAAATGGAATGTGGCCATGCGTCATTTGAAGGCAGAGATTAGACCTTCCCAGTTAATTATAAAGATGTCAAATGTCAGCGGGTGAACTCACGCCCTGAGGTCACCCCCTTTAGTTTGGTGATTATATGCACAAACTATAGATAAAGTGTCATCATACAGGCTATTAAGGTGCTGAGGCTTAAAGAGAGGCTACCCCTTGCCTTTATTACTATGCAGAATCTGTCAGGGGAGAAAAACGAGACCACGCACTCTTAATGGTTTCTCAAACAGTTACTACTCTCAGCCTTATATTTCCCTCCCATACTTTGAAACAAAGATTAATAGGGAAGCTCAACTGATGTTCACTTGCTAAATTAGCTGGCTTAGACCTTTAAGTTTCTAAAAATCTTTTGCAATAATTTGCCCTTGGCTGAGAATAGTAAGGCTGTGTATGTGCATAAGTATGTGTGAGCTTGTTTGGGTCATTACTGTACCATTAAGACCCAATCACCTCACCAGGGCAGCCTTGTGGAAAGCAATATGGGCTCAAGACAGCACCTTGGGTTCACCTTGACAGGACCGCCAGTCAAACGAGGCAGCCCTCTCTGTGTTCCTGTCAATCTGATTCCCCCTCTGAAGTTCATTTAAAGGGAGGAGCAGCGGCTCACTAGCTCCTAACAGGTAAGAAGGGCCCATATTATCAGCCCTCAGAGAGAGCAGGGCAGAAGTCTGATGTGCTCTTTCAACTGTACTAAACTGTCTGTACAGTAGCTCAGCTCACTGACTGACTAGACACACACACACATACAGCTGCAACTCCGTGGGCTGATTGGAAAACAGAGCGAAAGAGCAGAAAGTGAAGGAGAATAATCTGAGAGATGAGAGGTGCTGATTTGCATGAGGAAATGGAGATGTAAAGAAACAAAAAGATTAAGGGTACAGGAATATGGATGAGATTAAATCTAGAAGGAGAGTCAGGCTGGTATGTGAGTGTGTAAGATAGAACGGGAGAGCAGGAGGGGGAACTGGGTATGAAAACAAAAGAAAGAACAGTATATTTTCAGTGGAAGGTATATTGCAATCCACTGATTTTTCTGATTTTAGGGGTACACTGGGGGGCTATAGGAGTTTGTTTTGGTTTGGGGGAGCTGACACAACATCCAGTGTTTCCACCGTCAGGCATTCCCCATCACACACGCACGCGCGCACACACAACACCAACATGAGGCCCCAGCCCAGCCCTTCCAGCTTCCTCAATATTTCATGGGATGAGCCCATGCTGACTAACTCAAGGCCATGCAAGCAAGGCTCCCTAACCGACCAAAGCACTCACAATCTGCTGAGGTTCCTGGATGCCAATATCCACGATCGTGGAAACAATAACATTTAGCTCCAGTTCCCAAGAATGAGTTGAATGAGACAAAGAAGAACGCATTTCAGCTGTGATAAATGCCATAAACATAAGTCATGTTTTCTTTTTTTAGACTGTCTCCACAAGAAAAGAAGTGAAAGATGCATTTACTGGTATCACAACCTTTTTTTCCAAATGTTTTGAACACAATTACAAGCTTCCACATCTTTAAAAGCATCCTAAGAGTCTCAAAGAGGTGAAAGTTCCTGAATTCAAACTTGTTTTTGAATGATTGGATTAAGTTACCTCATACAAGATGCGTCCACTTTTTGGGGAGGAAGATTTGTTGTCTCCATTCTGTCCTGCCAGTGCTCCTTTAAAATCCCGGCATGCAGTTTTCTGTTTAGAACCGCAGCTACTCACCCAAGTAGCTTACTCAACACACTCAAACAAAAGACTCTGGCAATTTTCTGATTCTATGTGAGTTGCTGGTAGAGGATGGCACTAGCATTGGAGGAACTGGAGAATATCCTAATTGATGCTCACCAAACAGCAGATATTTCTTACAGGATATGCCTGATGGTATTCTATTTTTTGTTTTTCTCAACAATTATTAGTGAAAACAATAATTGTTTCCTTTTTTTGAGCATTTAGTAATTTGTAGTGCTACACTACATTACTCATACTCATTTCAGTGAAACTTTTGACTGTTTATAGAAGATGGGCATAGCCACTGTGATGACACTCAATGGTTAGTGCATGTCCCAATTTTGAGTCTACACCTTAGCTTCATGGCCATCACCAATTTAATATGTCTGAGAAGTGAACATATTTATATATATGTAGATACTGTATATTCATACAGTATGTAGATACAAAGGCTTATGCACACAGATATGAGCAAACATGGTTGAAACTCTGACATCAAAATCAGTCTCTTTACAACTGGAAAAACGGAACTGCGGACAGATGGATGTTTCCATGTAGACTACTCAGAGTGTGTCTTATGAAGTGAAAAAAATAAATATTAGGTACCTTGCTAGTACCAGGTTGGACCCCCATTTACCTTCAGAGATGCCTATATTCTTTGTGGCACAGGTTCAACAAGATGCTGGAAACATTTTGGTCTATGTTGACATGACAGCATCACACAGTTCCTACAGATTTGTCCACATCCATGATGTGAATCTCCTGTTCCACCATATCCCAAAGGTGTTCTATTGGACTCAGATCTGGCAACCGCAGGGGCCATTTCAGTACACTGAACTCACTGACATGTTCAGGAAACCGTTTGAGGTGATTTGAGCTTTGTGACATGGTGGATTAACCTGCTGCAAGCAGCCATCAGAAAATGGGTAAACTGTAGTCATAAAGGGATGAACATGGTTAGCAATAGTGGTCAAGTAGGTTTTGGAGTTAAATTATGCTCATTTGGTACTAAGGGGCCCAAAGTGCACCAAGAAGGCATCCCCCACACCACTATAGCAGCAGCAGCCTGAACTATTAATACAAGGCAGGATAGATCCATGCTTTCATGTTCATTACCTCAAATTCTGATCTTACTGTCCAGTGGGTGCAGCAGAAATTAAAACTCATCAGCCAAGACAACATTTTTTCCTTGTAAATTGTAGCCTTATTTTCCTGTACTTAGCTGACAGGAGTGGCACCCAGAGTGGTGCTTTGCTGCTGTAGCCCATCTGCTTTAAGGTTTTGCATGTTGTGCATTCAGAGATGCTCTTCTACATGCCTTGTTTGTGGTTATTTGAGTCACTGTTGCCTTCCTAGCAACTTGAAGCAGTCTTACCCTTCTCCTCTGACCTCTGGCATCAACAACCATGCCACATTCAAAGTCTTTTAAATCAACTTTCATCCCTATTCTGCTGGTCAGTTTGAACTTCAGCAGGTCGTCTTGAACACCTCTACATGTCTAAATGCATTGAGTTGGAGCCATGTGATGGGCTTATTAGATAGTTGTGCTTATGAGCAGCTGAAAACATACACCTAATGAAGTGGCCAGTGTGTGTAGATTGGATTACTGCAATGAAGGAATTAAATACATCTGCCTTAGTACACGGCCACACACCTTCTCCACATACTCATATCCCTGTAGGATGCTTTTTAAATATAAACAACAGTTTTAAACTGTTTACATCTGTGTACATTAAAATTTTGTCTCATCTGTTGCATGGTGAACTTAACACACTGGTCTCTTACAACATCACCTTGGTTTCCCTAGTGTCCGCATCATACTCCCACAGACGCTATGAGAGAAGAGTGAAGTCATCTAGCGCTGTAGGATGAAAGATGGGAGTGAAAGCGTGAGATCGCCATTGGGGTATGTTTTTTTTTCTTGCCATCCTTTCTATCGAGAATGTTTTGCTTATTTTGCTTTATTGTAATTAATAAAAAAGTGACAAACTTTTGGTTGCTACCAAGTCTAACAAGGACCACCAAGTGACATTCAAGAAGTCCCTCAAACTCAAGGTAAGGCGAACTACGGTATCAAGCTTTGACCAAAGAAAGCACGTCAGTAGAATAAATAAATCTTTCCTTTGGCTTTTTTGAGAATGAGAAAAATATCACTGACCATATTCTTTAACAGTCATTTGGAGAACATGTAAAAAGGTATTATAGAACTATACATCACACAGATCTGTTATAATGATGACCACTGAACCTCAGCTGGATTTCCAGTGGGTGAAGGTGTCTATTAATCCCCTCAGCAAGACAACGGAAGACTCAGCATAAAGATCATTGTGGGTGTTTGTAGATTTTATTTTTAAAAAGTGAAGCTGTATACAGTTTTTGGCTTGATATTTGATTTTAAGTCTGTTCAGAATGAATATCGAACCATCAAACGCTCCAATTTTCGCCACTCTGCCTTGTTTTGTCTGGATTTTCCTCAAGCCGAGTGTCATTGGAGAGTAAACTATGTGTATGCTTTCAGTCCTTTGTATTTTTTTCCCTCCGCCTCCCTTTTCTCTCTCGCCGGACGTGTGCGAGTGAGCCAGTGTGCGCCTGTGTGTGCTTGCAAACGAACGTGTGCAGGCTTTGTTTTTCTTTTGAACATCCCTTTGATGTTGCTGTTTATTTATTTATTTCTCTGCCTGCAAAGGCCTTTTCTCGGCGGTTAGGGCTACAGCGGATTGGGCGCGCGTTGCTCTGAGTGCCATCCATCAGCGAGGAGCCTCTCTGACGGATGAACCAGTGACCTCAGCTCCCTATAGCACATCAGCTTGAAGCTGAAGATACACCGGGGGATTTTTGTTTTTAAGGAGACGTAGTGTAACCAGGAGGGCCTCTGCTTCATCACCACCCTGTCTCTACCAGTGTGCGTCACATGTAAAACAACTATTTTATCTCTGGCCGTGAAACATTGCATTACTTTGGTTTCTCAATATAATTGAGCACTTTTCTGGACCCTTTAGAGCTGATTTTATACTTGTGCCCTCTCTGTTCACAAAGAATGAGAGACACCAAACTTTACAAGCTAAATTATCACTAAAACACTTAAGAAGCCATGTTTTAAATAGACTGGATTCTTTGATCAAAAAATCAAATTAAGATGTCTGTTTACATAAAAATGTAAAAGAAGTAGAATGTTTAAGGTGATTTTTTTTGTAACCAACATCCAGTCTGATAAAAATTACCTACAATGTTAGCAACAAGCACAAGATTTTGAACCTGTGAAAACCAATTAACTTTCAGGTTCTGGATTCACAGCGAATAAATTTAGCTGCTATAGGGCCATATTTTGTAGGTTTTATAATGAAGCATTTGGGACTCCAGCTCCCTTTGCATCATAGCAGCTAAAGCTCACTGGATTACGGAATAGGAGATTGAGACTGGGGAAAATTCTTTCAGAAGCTGTAGAACAAATTTGGGACACAGAGATTTCTTTATAAATGATCATTAATCCACTGCTGCATGAGAAAAAATTAAATTCAATTCAATTAAGAAATTTATTTAAATAATTGAGTATCTTCACTCTGAAAGTTGCTGAATCTGTCCATGGTGCTGAACCAACCTTACCAGCAATAAATGGCCTCTAATCAAAGCAACTTGCACCTTTTTGTCACATCTTTTGCATCTACCATCTTTATATTGTGACAAGCACTTTAAGTTTTGTAGCAGGATGTCACTATGCAGCTGAGTTTTCTGAGACCTCCACTTTGTAAAGTGAACTCTAATAACCTGTTTTGGCAAGCTTGATTGGATGGCCTCGCAAATATGTCACAGGGACGCTAAAACTACACATCAGAGATTAGGAGTTCATAGATAACAGAAAAAAAATTAAAAACTGTGCATTACATATTTACACTGACCTTTTATTTCCTCTAAATTCAGATGATTTCCACTTTCTGCGTTGATTTTTTTCTTCTTTGTTCTTTGAAGTAAAGTCTTCAGACCATGGCCACCAGGTTCATGTTCAGCTTGTCTTTGTCCATATTTTCGGTATTCCTTGGATGATGTCTGGCGAGTAGCCCTCACCCATCAGTCTGTATGTCTTAACCTGTAGAGTTTTACCTCTGACAGACACCTACTGAGACATCCTGACAGCTAAAATAAATCTGCGATCTGGTGTCCTTTTGCCACTGGTTATTCACAAAACTGTCAACTGACATGCACCTATTGTTTATAAAAGCCACTTTGAACACTAATATTCATAAAGTATATGGTGTCTTTAAATTTCCCACGTGTGACTTTACATGCATCATTTAGCTCACTTATTTGCTATTGCAATATCAGTTTGTATACTGAAAAAGATCCCAAACAAAACAATTAGAGAAAAGACCAAACTACTGGATGTGCCAACAACAATAGCAACACTTAAATGCAAATGGGCAGGACATGTAGCTAGAGTCAGGGATAATAGATGGATGATCCATACAAGAGAATGGCACCCAACAACAAAAAGATGAAGAGGAAGACCAAAGAAGAGATGGGCAGATGACATCACAGCCAAGGAAGGAAAGGCTCAGCTGGAAATCTGAAGTGGAGAGCTACATCCTGCAATGGATGGAGTCAGCCTAACTGTAACTGTAACTGTATACCTGAAAACAAACTGGAGCAATGTGAACTTAAAATGTTGTTTTACCTGAATATGTCACCACCACCATGACCTCATTTCAGAAAATTATACATGGATGAATGGATATTATCTCATGGATTTCATGCTTCAGTACATTAGTTTCAAGGGTCTTGAAAGCCATATAGTTTTTCATCTGATGCACTCACACAGCTTACTATTTCAACCATCCCTACTTTTTAACTACTACACTATTTAATAGCTATATAGTTCGTCACACTTAGTGACCAGTTTAAATGTTTTATCCATTATCTTCACTAAGAATCTCATTTGTACTGTTAGCCAACAACTTCAAAAGTTTATCCATTTCCAGAAACATGGTTGAAATCATGCTTTCAAAAACTGACAAGTACAAGGATGGATGTTGATGTTTTTTCCACATGGACTAGAAATCTAGTCATAATATTTCTGAAAAACATAGGCCTACATGCCTGTTCGCATCTACTTACCAGTGGTGGCATGGCGTGGAGTAAATTTTTGAAAAATCCACTTGAGACAACAACACTAAAGTATTGGATGACATTTTATACAAAACTGAATCATAGAGACACAGGATTTGCCCCATACCTTGTTTGGTCCCTGATTCTGACACACAGAGGACTCTGACTCATATATATATATATATATATATATATATATATATATATATATATATATATATATCATATATATCATG
>VUQH01068324.1:6493-47916 GCA_015106775.1 Etroplus canarensis
TGGTGTGCGGGCCTTTTTTTTTTTTTTTTTTTTTTTTTTTTTTTTTTTCAAAACACACGTACTTTGATGCACACGTGTTTGAGGATGGTCATGTGCTCTGTGTCATGTGTGTATCACGCCACGATCACACACGAGAGGACAATCAGAGCACGGGCGGGCGGTTATGGTACACTTTGTGTGTATAGTCACGGGTGTGATTACAGAAACCAAACATGACCTCAGCTGCTGAAAGCCGAAATCAGTCTGAGTGAGTTGATAATTTCACCTTCTTTGTTGATTTGTTGCCATAGATTTTAATTGCAACTATCGTGGAGCTGACCTCAAAAAGTATACATAATTGGAATAAATTACACCAAATCACAACAGAGCAGTTGGACTGCAGTCAGTTGGAAAATGAAGACTGGGCTGGGCTAATTTACTCTCATGCTTGTTTAACCTCCAGGTTTTAATGATGGCAGAGAGCAGGCCATGCTTCTTGTGCAATTAAACCCATTTCAGGTGCAACTCCTGCAATAAACCCAGTTGTTGGATTTTATATTAAGGCCTGCTTTAGATTCCTGTGCGCTGCGGTAGACCTGGTAAATAACATATTGTAAGTGTTGGCAGGCCAGTTTTTAGTGAGTCGTTTCCTTTTTGAGCCACTGCATTTCTGTGCAAGTATGCACTATGTTTAATGCGCTGGAATTGTTCAAGGCCAATGAGCTTTGAGCTTTTTAATCAAATCAAGATTTGTCAAATTGTTGGTAATTGCACTGTGGGTTAGCGGAAAAGATTGGCAGTCAAACCTCCTGTTGGTTTTTAATGGCGCATGTTTCTTATTCTTTAGGATAACCGGACAAATCTGGAGAAGATGTAGGAGTCGTGTGAAAAATGAAGTTCACCATTACTCCTTCCATAGGAATTAAGAGACTAAGTACAGCCACAATTCCCAGAAAGTTGGGGCACTGCATAAAATATAAATAAAAAGACAATTCAATGATTTACAAATCACATAAATCAGCATTGTATTCACAAAAGAACAGAAAGCGTATCATATGTTGAAAGTAATACATTTCACTCATTCATGAAAATTACTACCTCATCTTTAATTTGATGGCAGAAGCACATCTCAAAAAATTTGGGACAAGGGCAACAAAAGGCTGGAAAAGTAAGTGGTACTCAAAAGACACAGCTGGAGCAACACGTTAGAAATAATTATGTTACTTGGCAACAGGACAGTAATGTGATTGGATATAAAAAGAGCAGTTTAGAGAGGCAGAGTCTCTCAGAAGTATGGATGGCCAGAGGTTCAGCAGTCTGTAAGAAACTGTCTACAAATTGTGGAGCAACTTCAGAATAATTTTCCTTGAAAATTATGAATACCTCATGTATGGTCTATAATATCATCAAAAATTTTGGAGAATCAGGAGAATCTGTGTGCAAGGGACATGGCCAAAAGCCAACATTGGATGCTGGTGATCTTTGCAAACAGGCGTGATTCTGTCATGGAAATCACTGCATGGGCTCAGGAACACTTCCAGAAATCACTGTCTGTGAACACATTTGGCCATTGTGCCATCCACAAATGCAGGTTAAAGCTCTGTCATACAAAGAAGAAGTCATACGTGAACATGATCCAGAAATGCTGCCATCTTTTCTGGCTAAAGCTTGTTTAAAGTGGACTGAGGCAAAGTGGAAAACAGTTTTGTGGACAGATGAATTGAACTTTGAAATTTGTTTTGGAAATCATGGACGCCGCATTCTCTAAACTAAAGAGAAGAGGGACCATCCGTCTTGTTATCAGAACTCAGTTCAAAAGTCTGCATCTTTGATGGTATGGGGGTGCATTAGTGCCTATGGTACTGGCAACTTGCACATCTGGAAAGCACCCATTATTGCCGAAAGGTGTGTACAGATTTTAGAGCAACGTATGCTCCCTTGCAGACATCTTTTTCAGGGAAGGCATTGCATAGTTTAGCAAGACAATGCTAAACCGCATACTATAGCTATTACAACAGCATGGCTTCGTAGTAGAAGAGTCTGGATGCTGCACTGGCCATCATGCAGTTCAGATCTTTCACCAATTTAAAACATTTGGTGCATCATGAAACAGAAGATAAAATGAAAAAGATCCACGACTGTTGAACACCTGGAATCCTATATCAGACAAGAATGGGACAACATTCCTCTCCCAGAGGTCCAGCAGCTGGTCTCCTCAGTTCCCAGATGTTTACAGATTGCAGTTAAAAGAAGATTGGGATGCTACACAGTGGTAAACATGGCCTTGTCCCAACTTCATTAAGATGTGTTGCTGCCATCAAATTCAAAATGAGCTAGTGTTTTTCATGAAATAGTAACATTTCTCACTCTCAACATTTGAGCATTCTTTTTCCACAAAAGAATGTTCTTTTGTGGAAAAAGAGAGAGCTGTACATAAATCAGTTCCTGCAAATCTCTATGAACTGAAGCATCGTTGTAAAGAAGAGTGGGCCAAAATTACCTATTTAACTGGTTTGGAGTTAGTGTCAGTTGACAGTGTGGATTAAAATGTTTTTCCATGATTGGCAGTTGGGTAGCTGGCTAACAAGCCAAGCTATGCAGCAGCAGGAATGTTTCTTAGTATCCTGAGAAACAAGCCATTTCCTGACAGATTGATGTAATTTGTCACAATCATATCAGATTTTCTGTTGGCTCAAAGATAATGTGGGAGGGAGTAATGGACAGAAGTGCACTTGTTTTATTGTTATAAATGGCCCCTGTCTCTACAGTACTGTGCAGAAGTCTTGAGTCAACCTTCATTTCTTTATATTTTGCTTCCGAGGGGTCAGACTTTCTGGTAATTTTTTTAAAGTGGTCTTTAACAATAGTTCTCCAGGCTTTCTGAAAGTCTTTTAAAGTTTTTCTTTGGACATTGGCTGCTTTTTCACTCATTTTCAGTCCAGTCCTTGTACCTGATCATTTTAAGAGGAATGCTTTTTGTTTGTTAAGCCACTTAACACTGACCTTTAAACAATATCTGAAAGTCATGTCCTTAAGAAAGATAGGGCAGAAAAGACCAGACCTGAGAAACGCATCTGGACCCTCACTTGATCTATCTACTGTTCACCGAAGCCTCATCAGAAATGGCCTCAGTGGAAAGGTGGCGCTAAAGAAGCCATTCTTAAAGAAGTGAAACAGTGAGAAAAGGCTGAGATGTGCCGCATTACACAAGAACTGAACTGAAAATCAGTGGCAATAGGTCTTACAGAGTGTTAAATCCAAATTTGAAAATTTTGGATTAAATTGTCATCAGTATGTACGGAGGGGCTCAGTAGAGAGGTACAACAGTGGGTGTCTACAGCCATCTGTAAAACACGGTGGAGGCTCTGTCATAGTTTGGGGGCTGCATTTGGAATTGCTTGACAGAGAGCAGAAACAAGGCAACCAGCATACAAAGAAGAGCTTTGGAATGTCCTTCAAGAAGCCTGGAGAACTATTCCTGAAGGCTACTTCAAGAAATGACAAGAAAGCTTGCCTAAGACAGTTCAGGCTGTGTTGAGGAATAATGGTGGTCATACCAAGTAATGACTTTCAAGCTTGTTAGAATTGTACAAACTCTGCTTTCACCCTATGTATTGTAGTTGCATTCATGTTTGCACATTGTAACTGAAGATGCAAGGAGCAGAGGTAGTGAAAGTGGATGAGTACCTGGGCCAACCATCCAAAGCAATGAACAGTGTACAATAGAGGTGAAGAAGAGAGTGCAGGCAGGGTGGAGTGGGTGGAGATGTGTGTCAGGGGTGCTTTGTGACAGAAGGATAGTGGTAAGCCTGAAAGGGAAGGTTTACAAGATGGTAATGAGACCTGCTATGATGTAAGGTTTGGAGACAGTGGCACTGGCAAAAAACAGGAGGTGGAACTGGAGGTGGCAGAGTTGATGATGCTAAGATGGTTGATGTTCAGAGGAGGGACAGTGGATATATTGGACAAAGAATGTTGAGGATGAAGCTGCAAGGCAGAAGGAGAGGAGGAAGACCAGAGAGGAGGTTCATGGATGCAGTGAAGGAGGACATGCAGAGGGTTGGTGTGGGGGGAGAGGATGCAGGGGATAGGGTGAGATGGAGGCAGATGATCCATTGTGGCGACCCCAATGGGTCTGCACATGTTTCAAAAAACCTATTTAATATTTTCCTCTCAAAATATAAAGAAATGAAGGGTGGCTCTGGACTTTTGCACAGTACTTTAAGTAACAGGGGGATTAAACTGAATACATATTTATTGAGCCATTTTTTACATTTCTTTATGTGTTTTTGATTTTGGCAATTTTTGGCTCTGTAAGTATTAGAGCAGTGGATTCCAATAAAAGTTAAAGCAAAATAAAGTGGAGCCAAAACGTAGCCGCATTTCCATTCACTTATGTATGTTCAATGCAAAAAAATCTGCAGAGGTTCAGTGCTTAATTTTAAAAGTGAAACCAAGATTTGCCACTTTACACTCTGTGAGTTAATGGAAAATATCAACAGAAAACTTTACTAACAAAGAATCTTTTTAGTTGCTTTTCAGTTTAGTGGTGCATATTACTGATTTTAGGTAAAGTTTGCCAAAATTAGATGACGTATCAACATCCCGATATATTTCCAGTCCAGTTAGTGTGGACTTGAGCAGCAGAAGTTTTACTTGACAGCATTTTTTGGTGTCTCCTTGGGAGAAGCTACAGTAGATTCATATCTGATTTAAAGAAATCCATCAAACAGTCATCAGAAAAAAGGCAATCCAACCTTTTAGCTCAGAGGTAATGCAGCCATCTGAGATTGACTTTTATACATTATTCCTGACTGTAAACCTTCACTCCCACCTGTACAACCCACCAGCTTAACCTTTCTGCAATCGTCTTTGGACATTGAAAAGTTAACGAATGAAAGGTAAAGTAGTCAAGTGGCCATTACAGTGTGTGTGTGTGTGTGTGTGTGTGTGTGTGTGTGTATGTGTGTGAGCTCAGAATGGATAAACTGCACTCATGACCTCATGCAGCTCTGCAGTGTTCAATCAATAACAGCACCCTCTTGTGACCCCGCAGGAGTTTGCAGTGCTGACCAAAGAGCTGAACCTCTGCCGGGAACAGCTGCTCGAGAGAGAAGAGGAGATCGCAGAGCTGAAGGCAGAAAGAAACAACACACGAGTCAGTACACTTACATGTCTGCTTAACATTATGCGCTCCTTAGATTCTGGCATGCAACTTTATCTTTTCCGAAAGACTTCACATGAGAACATGCAATCCTCTGAGACACAGAGTCGAGCTGTGGTGATTGTATGTGAACCACATGTGTCTCCAGCTGCTGCTTGAACATCTGGAATGCCTGGTGTCCCGCCACGAGCGCAGCCTAAGGATGACTGTGGTGAAGAGGCAAGCTCAGTCACCGGCCGGGGTCTCCAGCGAGGTGGAGGTCCTGAAAGCTCTCAAATCCTTGTTCGAGCATCACAAGGCTCTGGATGAGAAAGTGCGAGAAAGGCTACGGGTGGCTCTGGAGCGTGTGGCAGTTCTGGAGGAAGAGCTGCAGTCTTCCTCTCAAGAGGTAAGCTCTTGTTTCTGTTTATTTTTCTTTCCAAATTAGAAAATAAAAGAGAATTACCAATGGAGCTTCTTTGATTTTTCTCTTTTGCATTGTTTTTAGGTTGTCTCTTTAAGGGAGCAAATGAAACGACGGCAGCAAGGACTGGACAACGGCAAAGAGGTATCGGAACATATGTCATGGACAGCATTTTTACAGAAAATGAAACACAGTCAGCTCACTCATCATGTACCTTCAGCTGCTCCCTTGTATCTCCTCTCCATGGTGAGAGGGGTTTGTGTCCCCACCTGGAATCGAACTAAGGACCTTTCGCTTGTGAGGCAAATGTGTAAACCACAGCTTACTGTACCCAAACAAATCACATTTCTCCAGCAGAAATCACAAAATGTGTTTCCTGTCATAACCTGTAACACAGTGACTGATGTATTCTCTACACACAGCAGAAGAAACCTAAAATTAGGCCATGACAAAAGGCACATGATGAGAAACAACTCTTTGGTTAGCATGTTTAAGGTTTCCCCATGTTGACCTTCTATAGTCGGATTCATCATAACGTGTTGTGTCCATTTGCATAGCTCTTTAGCTACACAGCGATAGGGATTATGGGAAATTTAACCAACACAGAGGCTATGGAGACACAGTTGTGTTCAGTTCTCTAAAAAGCCAGCAACACTTCACTTTGCCATGCGTAGGTCAAAGTATTTTTAAATGGAAAAAGGAGAAACTGTTGAGTTTACCACAAATGAAGAAGTTAAAAAAAAACATCAAAAAGCACAAATAAGAAGCAGAAAGAAGGGGAGTCGAGAGTTTTCATTGTTTTTTAACACTGCAAATAAAGCGTCTGACTTTTATGACCTCCCTATTTTCTGCGGCACGGAAAAACAGCACAACCATGAACACGTGTAACCCACATTACCAGCTGTTCCACATGTTTCGACATTGCCTCCAGGTGACAGCAAACAGCTGCAACATGTAGACAGGTCTGCAAAGCTGTGCATGGCACCTGTGGGCCTACCAACGCGCTACCATGCCGGGACTTTAACGCTCATATTCCACACTGTACCCGTCATCACTAAACACAAATTACAGCGGATGGGAATGTCAGTTAGTTTACCATGTGCTCACTCATAAATGTTTTAAGAATTTTATTAAAAAAACATAAATAACCTCATTGCGGCACTTGAGGAAAAGGCAAACAAAATGGTGGGTGATTTCCATTTAAGTTACCAGGGGGGCTGTTAATAAATCTTATGTTGCAAAACAGTACATTATATTTCTGCTATGCCTATTTATGCATTTTTTTTGAAATCCTATGAGTGACAATATAATGGCATTTTAAACTAGATGCAAACAGTTTATGCCTATAAGTAATATTTAAAAGAGATTTCTACATGAATCTGTAGATTACATTTTGGAACAATTTGATGTCAACTATTTGACGACTTTTATGGATTTAATATGCAGTACTCTGAATATTGCGTATTCTGAAAACATATAGGTATCACAGGTGGGGACACAAGTCAATGACGGTTGCATCAGGAAGGGAGTCCAAAGCGAACAAAGTGCTGGAATCATTCCTCAAAGATTTTTGTCCGTATTGCAATGCAGATGGTCAGTGTCCCTGTCATGTAGTGGTTTACACATTCGCCTTACAGGCGAAAGGTCCCTGGTTCAGTTTCAGGTGGGGATCACAAGGCCCTCTCACCATGGAGGGTTGCGTCAGGATTACCAGATAAATCTGCTGTGGCGACCCCTTGGTGAGAATACAAGGGAGCAGCCAAAGGTACATTGCAATACATATGGTCATGATAGCATCACACGCAGCTGCACATCCATGATGGGAATCTCACATTCCATCACATCCCAAAAGTGCTTTGTTGGACGGAGATCTGGAGACTGGAGGTAATTTGAGTACAGTGAACTCATTGTCATGTTGAAGAAAAAAAATTGAGATGATTTGAGCTTTGTGACATGGTCTCTTATCCTGCTACAATCAACTATTAGAAAATGGGCTCAATTAAGTCATAAAGGGATGGACATGGTTAGCAACAATACTCAGGTAGGCTGTGGCAGTGTGTGCCTACCACTTTGGCTGTGGTAGGCTTTATATGAGGCTCAGTTGGTACTAATGGGCCCAAATAATATGCCTTACACCGTTACACCACTACCAGCAGCCTGAACCGTTGATACAAGGCAGGATGGATCCATGCTTTTATGTTTTTTATGCCAAATTCTGACCCTACCATCCCAATACTGCAGTAGAAATCAAGTCTCATCAAACTAGGAAATGTTTTTCTAACCTTCTGTTGTCCATTTTTGGTGGGCTCATGTGAACTATAGCCTCAGTTTCCTGTTCTTAGCTGACAGGAGTGGTGTGGTCTTCTGCTGCTGCTGTAGTCCATTTGATTCAGAGTAAAGTGTGTTCAGAGATGCTCATCTGCATACCTTAGTTGTAGCAAGTGGTTATTTGCGCTGCTGTTGCTTCCTATCAGCTCAGAGCAGTCTGGTCATTCTCCTCTGACCTCTGGCATCACTGAGGCATTTTGGCCCAGAGAACTGTTGCTCAGTGGATGTTTTCTTTTTCTCAGAGATTGTTGCGTGGGAAAATCCCAGTAGATCAGCACTTTCTCACACACTCAGACCACCCCCCCGTGGCAGCAACAACCATGCCACTCTCAGAGTCACTTACATCGCCTTTCTTCCACATTCTCATGCTTGAGTTGAACTTCACCAGGTCATCTTGACCATGTCTACATGCCTAAAATGCATTGAGTTGGTGCCATGTGACTGGCTGATATTTACATTAACGAGCAGTTGAACAGGTGCACTTAATGAAGTGACTGGTGAGTGTATATCTTAAACTGGGGGGACAGAAAATAAAAGTGGGTGCGGTTTAATGCTGCATAATTCTTTCCTCACCCAGCAGCTGGAGTGCTGATCAGGTGCCACTGATTGCCAAAAGCTACTGCAGTTATTGCAGTTGTTGCCATATGGCGTCCAGCCATCAGTGACAGGACTCAATAAATTCGTATTGAGCAGCATTTCAGTCCTTCTTGGAGGAGGAAGTTATGCACCATCTTCCATTTTTATGGGCTGTATTGACTTTAATAGTAACTTCCCGCAATCAGGGAGAGTACATTGTGTTTTCTGTTACTTTACAGTCACCTGACATATTTTTGCTACACACATATCACAAATAAATTCATTTTCATCATTTTTTTTTTTTAAATTTCAAAATTTAACTGTGAAGAGAGCAGTTGAAATCCATTCAAACTCTACTATTTTCTATGTACAAAGGTAGTCTTCGTGTGAAAAGTATTCAGATCCTTTTTTGGAATATAATGAACAATACCGTTCTGTAGTTTTATTGAAACATTCAGGCACTTTAAGCAGGTTCCCTCCCCAGTTTGACTCACCAGCGTCATTACTTCATGACTCCTTGTAGTAGCACAACCCAGTGGAGCAGCTTTTCATTTACTGAAGGCAAAACTGAAAGCAGAGAAACCCACAAACAAGCAACAACTGAAGGTGGCTGCAGTAAAGGCCTGGCTGAGCATCTTGAGGGAGGAAACACTTGTTGATGTCCATGGGCTCTACACCTCAGACATTCATTGACTGAAAAGGATTTTCATCCAAACATTTATAAAGAATGCTGAAATTCTTAAACAGTTAATGCAGTTTTTTTGTTAAATCACTTGAATTAAAGCTGAAAGCTTTCACTTCAATCATATATTGGTTCTTTAAATTAAAATCCACTGTGGTGTTGTACAGAGACAAAATTACAGAGAAATTCCCAATCCAAAGACTTATGGACCCAGTTGTGTCAAATGAATGAAGATAAAAGTAAAACGAGTCAGTGGGGAAGAAACGCACAGAAGAAAAACAGCCAGAAGCAGAGAAAAGCAATTTAGTGAGCTAACTCATTTAATTGAAGTGTCACTATGGACAATTTTAGCAATATTTCTTTGTCATTTGCAAAGACATCATGATCAGTGATTGTATTGCAATGTGTCAATTATTGAGTACAAAACAAGATAAGAAATACTTTATTTATTCCAAAAGATGGCAAACTATTGTTACAGCAGCCAAAACATGAAAAATGACTTAACTCAATAAAAGAAGTGTGATATCACAGTGCAAAATATCTTGAAAAGGTTAAAAATTCACAGTAAAAAAATTAAATTCATTAAGAAGACAATGCAAAAAACTGAAGCACTCAATAAATCAAAATGTAAATATGATGTAAGGAGAACATTTTGGTATGAAATGGTAGATTTTCTGGATCAGTCCCTGTGGCAGCAGAACTCTAACAAATGATAGAGAAAGTGTTCAGCTGCATGTCCAGAAAGTGGTGAAGATAATGATCAGGATCCATGAACTATCCACAGCCACAGTCATGTGGATGACATCTGCATCACCTGATGGAGGAATCAAAACCGTGTGTTGATTCAAACTGGATTCAAACAGCGACAGTAATAAAGAATTCCCTCAGCTAGTGTTAGGGACGAATTCAACAGCTAGCGCTTCAGTATTCAGGGGACAGAAATGTTCCCTTGCTGTATTGAGTCCTGGATTTCACACTTTTCAACATTCTTATCTGTCTGAAGCATCCTGAAAATGTCCTAAAGCCAAGCCCGGTCACACTGTGCTTCGGGAAGAGTGAGCGTTTCAGCAGCTCACTGCAATGCTTGACGAAACACAGCAAGCTACACTTGCTGTGTTCTTTCTGGTCTTAATCAGCACACCGAGTGCATCCATATTATTGTCCAAGCACCTCACATTCGCTATAATGAATGCTGTAACAGCTCTTGCACTGAAACCCTGTCATTTCTCCTGTTTTTACAGGCAACAGAACTGTCAGAGCTGGTCAAGATTCTACGTTGCTAAGAGTGCAATTCAAAAAGAAAGAACACCGGTAGACTTGTAAAACTTGCCTTTTCAAGACTTGCAAAATTAAAAAAGTAGCCATTTTACCATTGCATAAATCATAATAAGAAAGGAAAATCAAATTTAGCAGGAAATTAAATCATTAAAATAAAATAAAAAACTGACAAAAAAAACAACAACGGGAGCTGCTGCAGCAGGCTGCTATGCCAGGAAAATAGGATGTATCCTATTGCTATGAGCTACTGAATTTTTTGGGGCATTAAAAACTTGCACTTCTAAGTGTTATCAGTAAAACTGATTGGTTATATTTTTTATTCAAAAACATTGATCTCATAAGATAAATGATGTCTTGTGCTTGATTTTGTTACTACTTAATTTCCATCTGCAGTCCCTGGGAAGACAAAAATCATGGGCTATAAAATACAAAACTATCCGAAAGATTAGATATAAATAGAATAAAAGCCAAATAAAAACCAAAGTTGTACAAATCTTTTCAGTGGTGAAGCTTTGAACTATTTTATAGACAAAATGAACATCTCAGCACAAGATTAGGATTATGGGGACGCTTATGCTATTGTGTATACTCCTTTGTTGTTGTGTGTCTAGTTGATCATCCATCCATCTATCCATCTATCCATCCTTTGATTTTCTGGTGCTGAGCTGTGTCCAGGTCATGGGGGCAGGCAGCAGTCTAAGCAGAGACACCCAGACCTCCCTCTCCCACCTTCTCTGATGTTTCTGGGTCCCAAGCTAGCTGAGTGATATAATCTCTCCCGTGTGTCCTGGGTCTACCCCACGTCCTCCTCCCAGTAAGACATACCCGTAACACCTCACCCAGGAGACACTCAGGAGGTATTCTGGCTTGCTCCTTTTTATTTGGAGGAATAGCAGCACTACAATGAGTCCCTCCTGTATGACTCGACTCCTCACCGTATCTCTAAAGGAAAACCGAGCCACCCTTTGGAGGAAATTCCTTTTCCCTGCTTGTATCCGCAGTCTCTTTCTTTTGATTGCTACCTAGATCTTGTGACCAGAGGTGAGGGTAGGAACATAAATCAAACATCTACATACATCAAAACATTCACTTTCATGCTCAGCCCTCTCCTCACCACTACAGATGGGTACAGCCTCCATCACTGTAGACACCACACCGAAACATCTGTCAGTCCCCCACTCCACTCTCCCCTCACTCGTGAACCTGAGATACTTAAACTCCCCCACTTAGGAAAGCAATTTGTCCCCAACACAGAGTGGGTACACCACCCTTTTCCAACAGAAAACCATGGCTTCAGGCTTGGAGGTCCTAATTCTTATCCTGGTTGCTTCACACTCAGCTGCAGACCACCCCAGTTCAAGCTGGATTTCCCGGCTTGATAATGCCAAGAGAACCACATCATCTGCAAAAAGCAGAGATGATATCCTGAGACCCCCTAGAATCTGATAACCCCCCCCGGCTGCACCTGGAAAATCTGTCTATGAAAATTGTGAACAACTTCCACTTCCAACTTCCACTGGGAAGGAAACTGACTTATTACCAATGATGTGAACCAAGCTTTCACTATGGTCTTGCAGGGACCGGATAGCCTGCAACAACCTGCCAGATACCCCATATTGCCGAAGCATCCCACAACAAACGTCCCAGGAGACACAGTTGCAATCCTTCGCCACAAAGCACATGTGGACTAGTTGGGCACATTCCCGTGCATCTGGAAGTTTTATTCTTACTAATCCACTCTTAATTATTTCTATATTAATTAAGGTAAGCCCTTTCTTTTCTTTTCAGAGGCTTCCCAATGGACCTTCCTCCATCCTCGATGACGGAGATATTGACAGACAGAGAGAGGGCGAGATAGAAAGACAGAGGTCAGAGCTGGGACAACTGAAAGAGAGACTGGCCCTCATGTGCAGACAGGTACTCAGTGAAGACGCTCCTATGATGTAATGCTCTCATCAGAACAAGTCTGAAATGCTAATGGACAGAAAACGATTTGCATCCGCTCAAACTTGTATCCCTTACTTTCTGTCAGGTTGGGGAGATCGAAGAGCAGCTGACGTCCTCCAGGAGGGAGCTGGCCCGATCGGAGGAGACCAACCAGAAACTACAGAGGGATCTAAAGGAGGTGAGACTGGCTTTTTTCATTCACACACAGAAATGAAAGCTGCTGTATGCACAACACCCTGAAGCCATGGTGTCGTCAGTAGAACTGCAGGAGTTTCTTGCTCAGATGTGGCCTCGTTAAACAGTCAGCATGCTGACAACTGATTGAAAGGCATGTGGAGCATTTCAGGACAAGAGGTAGTCGAGCGAGTTTAATCAGCAAACTTTTTTCCTGCCACGGCTTTTTTCTTCCCATCCCTGAACTCTCATTTCTCTTGGGAATATGCAGCTGTATTAGTGGGTGATTCTGATATCTGTCAATGACAACTATTAATTAACTATTATCACTCTTTAACTAACAGCAGTTCACACCAAGTGAATTCCCCACAGAGAACACCTACCTGGAAACTTAACATATTCTCTCTTCTGCTTTTCTATCTTTGCATCTTTTCACAGGCGCTCTGTCAAAGGGAAGATATGGAAGAGAGAATCACCACATTAGAACGCAGGTTTGTTTTTTGTCCATCTGCATGAATTTTCAGAGCAGTATGGAGGATGGAAACTATAAACAACCATAACAGAAATATAATAATATAAAGATAGAAATGGATAAATACAAATGAATATGCTATTGAATGCAGTACAACTATATTAAAGAAATAATATAGGAATTATTTAATTAATTTATTACATTCTCTTTGCATTTTTACCCTGTTTATTCCACCTAAAAGTATGTTTTCTTTGTGTACATTTCTGCTTCATTATGCAAAGGTTCTGGGGGTCAACTTTTCACCTGTTGGTCGATCAGCATGATACTTTGCTCTCACAGCAGGCTCACTCACAACAGGAATAAAATGTTTAAATAAAAACATAAATGTTCAAGTAATTTTATGAATAAAATTATTCATACTGGCCACTTTATTAGGTACACCTTACTAGTACCTGGTTGGACCCCCCCTTTCCCTTCAGAACTGCCTCAGTTCTTCATGGCATAGATTCAGAAAGGTGCTGGAAACATTCCTCAGAGACCATACTGCAAAGATAGCATCAGACATTTGCTGCAGATTTGTTGGCTCCATACTGTATCCATCCATTCCTTCGCATCCCAGAGGTGCTCTGTTGGACTTCGATCTGATGGCTGTGGAGCAACCACAGCCATCAGATGCATCAAATGCTCGATTTGAACTTCAGCAGGTCGTCTTGACCATGTATACATGCCTAAATTGCTGCCAGGTGATTAGCTGCATAGAGGTTTGTATTAATGAGCAATTGAACAGGTATACCTTATAAAGTGGCCAGTAAGTGTTTATTGGAACGTAAAGAGAAGGGGATTTAATACAAGGCACATAAATGCAGAAGCCAATTAAAACAAACACATTTATTGTCACATTTTATGAATTACATTACCTGCATGCCTGCATTTCTCTTAAATAATGTTTGTGGTGGATTTAATGAGATATTTATTCATTTATTGACTGATGTTTTCAGCTCTTCCATTTAACGATGACCATTCTTCCAAAATGTTCTCCGCCCACTGCTCATTTGACTCTGGTTTGCAGGTACCTGAGTGCCCAGAGGGAGGCGACTTCTCTCCATGATATAAAAGATAAACTGGAAAACGAGCTGGCCAGCAAGGAGTCCCTCTACAGACAGGTTAGTTTAAAAGTCTCTTTCATCTCCATATGTGCTCATGTATCTGCTCTTGATTGGCAGCTTGGCCATATTCCACATTGGCACAGAGAGTGTGCCATTATTACCTTTTATTTTTTCCTCCTGACGGCTTCAAACATGTCATGTCTTCTACTGTGGTCCGAATTTCACCTGTACTCCCTGTCATCCTGCTTTTCCGCAGAGCGAAGAGAAGAACCGGCAGCTTCAGGAGCGTCTGGATGACGCCAAACAGAAGCTGCAGCAAACCCTGCAGAGGGCTGAGACGCTGCCTGAGATTGAAGCCCAGCTCGCCCAGAGAGTGGCCGCACTCAACAAGGTGTGTAGGTCCTAACCAGCAACCCATGCACCTCTGTTTTTACAGACCTTTTAGTGCCTTGCATGCATGTGCAAGCTGGAATATCCTCCTATGCAGACACAATTGCGTGTGTGGGCGTGCAGGCAGGTGCAAGCAGGAGTATAATGTATATGTGTGCTTGCGTGCATTCATGCACGAGTAAAATGAAAAAAGGAGATGTCAAACAACAGAAGAATAACAAATATTTTATCAAGCTGTGCCAGTAATTCATAAGAAAAGAGTCTTAGATGAAAGCCAGCTCAGGGCACAGAGTGAGCACAGCTATTATATACTGGGGCACCCAACACGTCAATGACTGTACACCGCACAAATTCTTGATGATTGACTGATTTAATTGCACTTATGTTAGCCTCTTATATTCCCATAAACACATTTTTCCTCATGCCAAAAAATTTGCATAGTAATCACTCTTCTCCTATTAGTCAGTCCTCTGAAACATCTACAGCTTGTTCTTGCCTGTTGAGACACGATGCATAACGTTTAAGGATAAGATTATTGTCCTGTAAGAAACAAGAAAACAAACTTTCCTGTTGCACTGTGATCTGTACAGGCATGCAACTAATTGAGAGAATCAGTGAACAAGCTGTTTCTTTTGTATTAATTTGTATTAGTGTTGCAACACGATTCAGGCTCTAACCTTGCTCTCCGATCACTCAGGCAGAGGAGCGTCATGGTAACTTTGAGGAGCGACTGCGACAGATGGAGGCGCAACTGGAGGAGAAGAACCAGGAGTTACAGCGAGTGAGTCATGCTTGCTTTTCCATCTTTCTCTGTTTTCATCCTCCCCCTCTTTCACGCCGTTCCCTTTGTCAGACTTTACTCCGCACAAAGGCGCACTAATTTTCTAAACCCTCTATTTGACCGTGCGCATTCAGATAGAAATCTTTGTCTCTCTCTTTCAGTCAGGCAGAATGCTTGTTATTAACTCTCCTTCCACCCTCCCCTCTCGCAGTCTCTGCACTGATTTTTTAAAAATCTTTCTCTCTCACTCATGCTCCCTCAGGCGAGGCAGAGGGAGAGGATGAATGATGAACACAACAAGCGTCTCTCCGACACGGTGGACAAGCTGCTGTCTGAGTCCAACGAGAGGCTGCAGCTCCATCTGAAGGAGAGGATGGCTGCCCTGGAAGAAAAGGTAACCAGCTCAAACCAGAGAAAGAATTCACAACAACAGAACCACATTACCTGCAGTAAATATTATCTGAACCCCTAAATTAACTCCTGGCCTCAGGTGTGTTCACTGACTTCTCTGCCCTGTGGGAAGTGACCATTTTAAACCTGAGTATATTCCCAAAGTGGGCCTCAAACACCAAGGATTCATTAAAGCTTTTTGTGTCCCTTTTATTATTTGTGGAGCCCATTATTTATTTGTTCAGCTTGTACAGTTTCATCAGTTTTTATACAGCTGGGTAAAACTTAAGTAGAACATCCATTAATGAAAATGAAGGAGAACAAACATCCAGAATAAAATCCGTTAACAGATTATTTTTAACTTGTTTTGTGCACAGTCTGCACATTATTTGCACTTTCTTCCTTACCAGGAACATTTTCTGAACATTCAACAGATAAAAGGCATCTTTTAAAAATGTAAACTAAACTGATTTTGCAACAGGTATAAAATAAATCCAGCTGAGATTAGGTTTAAAGGAATGTGCCCTGTCAAATCCTTGATATACAATGCTGCACAGTAAGTTGCTTTCTGAACTGAATCTAGCACAGTAATTTACTGTTAAATTACACTTTAAATTATCTTACTGATTTTTAGGATACAAAACTTAAGTTCATTATCTTTTGATTATCTTTAGCTGGTATGTTAATGACAAATAAGGTTTTGTTAATTGTTTAAGTTATATTAAATTGCATGACCAGTTTAGTGTTGTGCAGGTTACTGCCAATCCATCTCAAACCCTAGATTTGTTTTACCCATATTTAAAAATGTAGTTTCTTGCGGCCCTTACTTTTTACAATAAAAGCTCCAGAAATAAACAGGAAGGTTTTGCTAAGAAGCAGCTCACTAATGTACACTATATGTGCAAAAGTATTGGGACACCTACACGTTACACCTATAGACGTTTTTCTGACATCCCCTTCTAAATCCCATAGGCATTAATATGGAGTTGCTCTCCCCTTTGCAGCTATAGCAGCTTGTAATCTTCTGGGAAGGCTTTCTACAAGATTTTGGAGTGTGTCTGTGGGAATTTTTGCATATTCATCCATCCAGAGGGCCTGGCTCACAATCCTTTCTAGTTCATCCCAAAGGTGTTCAGGTCAGGGTTCTGTGCAGGCCAGTCAAATTCGTCCACACCAAACTCATCCAACTATGCCTTTATGGACCTTGCTTTGTGCATGCTGAAAGAGAAAAGGACCTTCCCCAGTCTGTGCCCACAAAGTTGGAAACATAGAATTGTTTAAAATGGCTTGGTAAGCTAAAGCATTCCTTAACTGGATCTAAGGGGGCCAAGCCAACCCCAGAGAAACGACCCCCATATCATTATTCCTCCTCCGCCAAACTTTATAGTTGGCACCATGCAGTCAGACAGGTAACATTCTCTTGCCAAACCCAGACTCCCCTATCAAACTGCCAGATAGAGAAGCGTGATTTGTCTCTTCACAGAACACACTGATACTGCTCCAGTGTATAGTGGTGGCATGCTTTACACCACTCTTTCCGATGCCTGTCGTTGTACTTGATGATGTAAGGCTTCCATGCAGCTGCTTGGCCATTGAAACCCATGCTATGAAGATCCTTTGCTGATGTTAATGTCAGAGGAGGTTTGGAACTTGGCAGTTATTGAGTCAACAGAGTGTTGGCAACTTTTACACAATATTCACCTTACCACACCTTTGGTTTTGGTAGTTATGAATTAGATTAATTCTTTATGGTTAAAATATACATTCCTTTCTTGTTTTTGTGAAGAAATGTCTAACAATATCAGTGCTAAAATATAGAAGATTTTTTTGCAGAAGTTAGTTCAGTAAGGAGAGATCATTTGGAGAATATGAACACGATTTAGTAAGTTACAGAATTTGAATAATCGATTGTGAATTAGCACATGCCTATTGAGTTACAGAGAACTGTGAGTGAATAATTTGGCAGTTAGACTCTGACATAGCAACTTGACAGAGAGGAGTCCACCAGTGGTATGAAGAAGGATAGGACCCCCTGGATTCTGGACACTGGTAGTGGAGGTGGAGATGAAGCCGGAGATGAATTGGAGATGGAGATGGGGAGGAGGCAATTTGCACAAACGACAGAATGACTGAAAAGCATTAATATTTAAAGCATACAGAACAGAAGCTGATTGGCTAGCAGATGGCGGGCAAGAAAATGATTGGGTCAGAGTGATGACAACAAAATAGGGTTTTGACAGTGCGGGAAAGTGGCAGAGACGAAAGGAATAGACTTGACAGCCCTGACACCCAGGAATGCTGGGAGATGAGTGAATACAGATCTTTCTTACTGAACTTACAACTAAGCTTCATCAAAAATACTCACAGTTCATCTGTAATTTTAATGAAACACTGGCATTCCTTTTAAATAATAGTGATACAAAAGTCAGCACATTTTCTCTCATTCATAGAACGAATCATTTTTTTCCTGCAGCCATGTGCATCTCATTATACTGTCTTTCTTTCTCTCTAGAATGCTCTATCAGAGGAACTGTCTAACATGAAGAAACTCCAGGACGATCTGTTGGCAAACAAGGTGACCATAGTCTTAGCTATTCTTAGCTTACCCTAGTAGACATACTGTTCCTCTTTTGTCTGACCCTCTTTTTCATTTCCAGGACCAGCTGATTGCTGAGCTGGAAAGGCTGCAGCTGGAGTTGGATCAGCTGAGATCGAGGCCCGGGGGCTCTTACTCCAGGTTGGTACAATTCAGGCGGTGTTCCCAGTGTTGTGTGTGATCTCGTCAGACGTTGTGAAAAAATCCCTGTGTAGCGGAGGAGTTTAAAACTGTCAACACTCATAGTATAGAGCTAAAACTGTGCTGATATGTAGATGCACACACTGTACAAGTGCATGCATGATCCAGGACTGCTAATTCTCATTTTCTCATGTTCGCATGTAAGGCTCTTATATTTTTTTGAACTTTTTAAAAAATATTTGACATCAGTATTTTAACTTTTCATATCTCAGCTCTAGAGTTGGCACATGTGGTATTTAGATTCCTCACCTTGTTTGCTACTTCTTTGTTGTACCTCCTAACTGTACATGCTGCTTCAATCTTATTCATCTTGCAGGAACATTTCATTTCACCTTATCCCATATAATTTCTCCTTTTACCTTTCCAGTCGCTCTCTGCCGGGTAGCGCCCTGGAGCTGAGGTATTCCCATGGAGGCGGGTCCCTCCCAGCAGGCTCCACCACTCATCTGGATTCCTTTGGTAATGCCTCTGCTGTGGGCGTAGTCAGGCGAAGTCACCGGGCTCGCTGGAGCTCCGCCCATGAGGACTCTACCAAGGTGAGCTCATTCACCCAAAATACATGAAATTAGATGTTCCTATAAGTAGACTGTATATAAAAGATGAATGTAGCTGCCATTACTTAACCCATTGGGTTTGGGACTTTGCAATAATGAAGCCTCAGCATTAGCATTTTGACTGCAGACATGTTGGGGTTTTTTGAGCCAGAAATGACCAAATTTAAGGTGGGTTATCATCAGGTAACACTATCAAGCTTGGTCTGCAAGCTGCACACATAGAGTGTACTTGTGCAATGCACAGACACTGACAGCCTGCTAATTTGTGCAGAATAATCAAACTGGAACTAGAATTACTGCTGATGCCACACTAATCTGTCTGTCAGTCTTCCACCCCACTCTCCCCTCATTCGGTAATAAGACTCTTACATACTTAAACTCCTCTAGCAACTTGTCCCTGGCCTGGAGTAGGCACACCACCTTTCTGGTTCGACTGCAGACCGAACCAGTGCAAGCTAGAGGTCATTGCCTGAAGAAACCAAAAGACCGACAATCACACTGCGCTCATCTGTTGTAGTGTAGAGAAACCTGCAAATGAAAGCAAAGCTGTCAACTTACCAGTTGATCCACATTAAAATAAGCCAGTTGAGGTGGTTCAGGGACCCAGAACCCTCCTGGGTGCCTCTTAGGTGAGGTGTTTCAAGCATTTCCTACTGAGAGGAGACCCTGGAGCAGAAGCAGTACATACTGGAGAAATTACAGTCTCTCAGCTGGCTAGGAAACACCCTAGGGAACTAAGAAGTTGGAGGACCTGGGTAAGTGGTAGAAGATGGATGGATGAATGGACTTTAGCTGTGTGTCAGTCAAAGTAGTCATGCCTCAAACTTCAAGCCTAATAGAAAAATCACCCACATTAGTTATTATTGGATGAAACTATAGATAGAGACCAAAAGTACTGTTTTGCCAAGCTGTAAACATGCTTTTTAATTCTGTTTATTTAGGAATTTTAACATGGGAGTCTATGGGGACTGACTCACTTTTGGAGCCAGCTTCAAGTGGCCATTAGAGGAACTGCAGTTTTTAACATGCCTTTTTTCAGCCCATGAGGGTTGCTGCTTAACTGTTTTCAGTGTTGTGTTTAACAACATATGTTATAAAACCCTCTTTTTTCATACAGCCGAGTCCCCAATATAAGCACTTAAAGGTATTATAAAACATTTCTTTTCACCAGTTTCTGCTACAGAAACAAGATAACTACATATTTGTTGCATGTTTATGCACCAGTCACCCACAACATTAAGACCACCTGCTTAAGATTAAGTAGTTCTTGCTCATGTCACCGAAACAGAGCCATGAGTGTGAGGATACAGAACCACTGAGGATGCTCTGTGAGGTTGCAGGATGCTGGCAGCGGGTCCTGTTTGTTGTGAGGTGGGGACTACATGGATTGTAACTAGCATGCTCGATCAAATTGGCGTATTGGGGACCAGGATGCAAGGCCAGTGCTTTGGGCTTGGTTGTAATAGTTTAATGCTGAGACTGATCAGTGATCAGTCTTAATGTCAGCGTACTCATCGTGAGCACTGAATGCTTTTATGCTGATGTGAAGCAGGTTTCATGTTTACCATCTTAGTTTAACATGATGATTAGCACTAAACATAAAGTATATCAGGACTATGGGACTGTCAGGTTTTATTTCCCCAGATATTTGGTCACACACCAAGGTATTCAATGTAAATCTTTTTACCTAATGATGGGACCGTGAATGCTTTCACAACACCATTCATTAGTTGTTGGATTGTTTCAGTGTAGACAAAGTGGTGGACAGACAGACTGCCACCCCTAGAACCGTGACATCAAGCTTGATTTAATGCTGAAAAGGTCATTGACAAAGGTAAATGATTAGTATTAGTAAATTTGATCAGAGGGTGATTGAGTAGTAGAGTAAACCCTCTTTCTTGCTCTCTATATGCAGTACCCAGACTGGGAGAGCGGGCCTCTGCTGGGGACTGGGTTCGAGCCAGGCATGGATGTGGGATGCTCAGACGATGAGGACGACGGGGAGCCTCGGTTTGGCTCCGAGCTTCTGTCCCCCAGCGGACAGACGGATGTGCAGACCCTGGCCATCATGCTGCAGGAACAGCTGGAGGCCATCAATAAGGAGATCAAGTAAGGAACAGCACTGGGAGCTGAGAGAGGAGCAGGGTTTTGGAGAAACACCTCCCTACATACTGCAGACTGATTCACACCAACACCTGCTGCAGCCTCAAAAATAAACATATCAGCACCTCTCTGACATGCCTTGAAGAGAAAATGCAGGTGTGGAAAAATTACTCAGACTCTGATAGGGATAAATTATTACATTATTAGACTGCTAATCGATGCATTAGTATGTAAGTGGGAGTTGCAGCTGCTCAAGGTGGAGCTAGTTTGAAATTCTTTATATACAGTTATATACACTCACCATCCACTTCTTTAGATACACCGTGCTAGTACCATGTTGGAATTGCGTTTACCTCCAGAACTGCCTTAATTATTTGTGGCATAGATTCAACTATGTGCTGGAAACATTTCTCTGAGAATTTGGTCCATATTTTCACGGTAGCACTACACAGTTGCGGCAGATTTGCCAGCTGCACGTCCAGGATGTGAATCTCCTGGTGACTCTCCTGAGGAGAGCTGGTGACTGTGGAGGTCATTTGAGTTCAGTGAGCTCATTGTCATGTTCAAGAAGCCAGTTTGAGATGATTTGATTTTTGTGATATGGCACATTGTTCCACTGAAGCAGCCGTTAGACGGTGGGTACACTGTGGTCGTAAAGGGCTGGACATGATTACAACATTTCATGAGTAGGCTGTGGCACTTAAATGATGCTCAGTTTGTACTAAGAGGTCCAAAATATTCCCCGCATTATTAACACCATCAGCAGCCTGAATTCTTGATACAAGGCAGGATGGATCCACACTTTGATGTAGTTTATGCCAGATTCTGACCTTACCATCCAAATGTTTCAGCAGAAATTGAGACCCATCAAACTAGGCAAAGTTTTCCAATCATTAGCTGACGGGATTATAGCCGGATGTGGTGGCATTCTGCTGAAGCCCTTCTGTTTCACAGCTCAATGTGTTGTGCATTCAGAGATTCTCTTCTGTGTACCTTGGATGCAGCAAGTGGTTATTTGAATTTCTGTTGCCTTCGTCAAAGCAGTCTGGCCAATCTCCTCTGACCTCTGACATCAGCATGGCATTTTTTCCCCAGAGAACTGCCGCTCACTAGATATTTTATCTTTTTCAGACCATACTCTGTAAATCCTAGAGATGTTTGTGCAGGAAAATCATAGATCAGCAGTTTCTGATATAATCAGACCATGTAGCTCACATTCAAAGTAATTTAAATCACCTTTTTTTTCCCTATTCTGATGCTCAGTTTGAACTTCAGCAGCTCATCTGGGCCATTTCTACATACCTAAATGCACTGAGCTGCTGCCATGTGATTTTGTGTTAACAAGTTGAACAGGTGTGCCTAATGAAGTGGTCGTAAGCATGTATCAGCTGAATCTAGTGGTCATAATATGGTTAAGAGAAGAGGAATCTAACAATCATTTCATTTTCTGTTAAAAATAAAAATACTTTATATAAAATTATGGATAACTTTGGGCCTCAAACCCACCTTAAAATTGTAGCTAATTGCAAAACTCAAAAAGCTTTGTTGAGTTCCCCCAATGTTGGCTTTATTCCATCATTATTTACTAATAGACAGTAGCTCAGTTTGAGTCCCCATGTTGTTTCATCTTGATCGACTGGAATAGGTGTGGTTGATACAGCAGGTTTTAATGAACTTGTTAAATTATTATTACTATATTAAATCATGTTTGTACCTGTGGGCTCATGAAGTTAAGCTCAGATGACAGTCCTGCAGATCAACTGATAACAGTTGATCTAAATGCTAAATACCCACATGAGCTAATACTGTCCTGAGCTGTGCTAATACTCTTCTATATATGCAGCTCAAAAAAAGAACCTTACAAGGGGTGCTATTTAAGTTGCTGAAGCCATCTTACAGTGGCTGCTGCCTCTGCAAGCGCTTTGCAACCCACCTCCAACCCAGCTCTTTCTTTTCATGTTACATCTCACTTAATCAATGCCATGTCTGTTGTTCCTGATGCCTGTTCCGTGGGTGCTGATCAGGCTTTCAATCTGTGTGCGTGGAATGTCCCAAAACAGAGTTAAACTACCAAATATAAATTACTTTTACACGGAAATGACAACCTTCTGTTGAATATAGTGGAACTGACAGCATTTTAAGTATTTACAAAAGATTCCAAGAGGTAATACAAAAACTGATTTTATGTTGTTACGTGACTAGCTTTATCTCTTACAGGCTGAAATGGTTTGGGAAAAATGCACTAGTTTGCTTTCTTGTAGAATGTTGGATTTGGAGAATGATGGAACACTTACTTTATATCAAATAATTAGCCAGAGCCATTAACTGCTTAGAGTTCCTTAACCTAAAGAATGGAAACAGGGGGAGACTGCTAACCAGTCTCTGCCCAAAGGTAAAAAAAATCTTTTATGGCATCAACAAACAAAATATAAAAGTAAATTAGCCAGCTTTATTGGTGCTTGTCTGTACAGTAGATTTATTTAGTAGCTCGAGCCAGGCGAGCTGCTCCCCCTGTCTCCAGTCTTTTTGCTCTAAGCTAAGTTAACTGGCTTCTGGCTGTAGCTGCAGACATGAGTGTGGTATCAATTTTCTCAGCAAGAATGCTAATAAGCTTATTTCCCAAAATGTCAGACTATTCCTATAAGTGCACTTTTGTGGACTGTTTCTGCTTTCTAACATTATCCACGTGTTTCTCGCCATGTGCATGAAAATCCAGATTGATCCAGGAGGAGAAGGAGAACACAGAGTTGCGTGCTGAGGAGATCGAGAGCCGGGTCAGCGTGGCTTTGGACAGTCCGCCCATCCCTCCCTCCTCCCTGGGGAGAGACAGCACAGGACGGGGCTTCATCCCCTCGTCCATCACATCCTCCACCCTGGCCTCCCCCTCTCCCCCTAGCTCTGGGCACTCCACCCCTCGTCTGCCTCACTCCCCTGCCCGCGAGACAGATAGACAGGTACGGGTGGAATGTGGAGAAGAACTCCTATTTCAGTTCGTGTTAACCTTTTTACCTCACCTTGGTGTCAGCCTCCCTGTTTATGCAAACAGCTCCTCCAGACAGTGAGTCATTTAAATGAAGCATAAGTAAATCATGCAGACAGGGTCAGAGAAGTTTAGTTATTCTTCAACAGCAGCAACTTTAGATTGGGCAAGTTTGATTTAAGTTTCTCATGGTGTGGTATGAGGGTTCCAGCATTTCAGAAACGGGCGGCTAGATTATAAGCAATGGTGCAATAAACAAAAAACAAGCTGTCAGTGGTGATTTTGAAAGTGATCGTGTTTATGTAGGAGTTCAGGGAGAATGACAAGATTGGTTAGCAAGCAGGAGGTAGGCCAAAGAAAATAATTCAATAGCTCAAAAGACTGTAGCAGGAAAGTCCTTTTGGCTTCCACTCCTAATCAAGTCAAAAAGGTTAGTTTAAATTAGGGCTATGCCACCAAAATTAGACAAAGAAAGGACACCTTATACACCAATTCCACTTTTTTACCCATGAGGTTAAAAAAAGGAGTCAGAAAGCATGAAACAGGATTACATTTTTTCGATTTGGTTGTCTTCCAACATGGATGCTGGACAGTGTCAGGACTGGGACAGTGTCCTTTCTCAGATGTCAAGCCCAATTCCAAAAATGTTGGGTCGCTGTGTTAAATATGAATAAAAACACAATGGAATGATTTACAAATCTCATAAACCGATATTTTGTTCACCAAAGAGCATAGAAAGCATATGTTGAAAGTGAGACGTTTTACTATTTCATGAAAACTTTTAGCTCATCTTAAATTTGATGGCAGCAACACATCTCAAAAAAGTTGGGACAAGGGCAGCAAAAGTTATTTAATATGTTAATTAGAAACAGGCTAATAATGGCTCAGAGGCTCAGAGTTTTACCGGCCCCGTGTATATTTTTACTGACCTGATTTATTTTTATATTTTTAAATAGTCATATAATGTACTCTAATTTTCCATAAAGGAAACCAATGAGTTGTTCGTTTTAACAGGCCCATCTTTTTCTCCTTGAATTGTTCCTATTGCTCTTAGATAAGACTGGTATTTCTTCTTTGATTATTTGATGGAATAATCAATATAATACTCAGTTACTAAAATGATCGAAGCCAAAATCCAAGCTTGCTGTTGAGCTCAATTTCAGTCTCATCGATCAAACTAGGCTGTAAACATAAAAGAACAATCAGTTCTGGCCATTCTCTGTAGAAGAGAAAGTTGGGCAATATCAGCAGTTAGTAAGTAAGAGCAGGAGGCTGCGGTGGATTAAAAAAATACACATAATTTTGTTAGACTATAGTTGCTAACATTTATTTCTTAAATTCCCAAACAAAACTTTCAAATACACATTTTAAACACAAATTTATTTTTCTTGCAACAACATTTTTTGAGCAGTGTGTAGTGTTGTAGATTTCTAGATTTTCTCTTTTTTTAATCCCAAACTTTTTCAGTTTGACTGAACAATAAAGTCACAAAAGTGTCTCCGTACCCCTCACCCTTCAGAGGTAAAATTCAAGAAAGAAATTTAAAGAAATGATGTCGGTTTGTTGCTTGTATGAACCTGAACCGTGTCCTCATGATCATGCCACGCCTGTTTGACAACTTTTTTTTTTATCGTTGCATTTAATTATATGGTTTACATTTCATATTTCAGAACAACAAAGAAGACGATCGATCCCTCGCTCTTCTCGACTCTACGCCTCCTCCCACTCCTCGTGCGCTGCGACTGGATAGAATGACCCTCACCCACCCGGGGGCGATGCTCGATGACCCCAGAGAGTTTCGCAGGTAAGGCAGCTGAGCATGAGATATGAAGGGTAACGCTTTTAACGTGTATTTCTCCTTACAGCCTCGGTTGTTTCCTCTCTCTCTCCCCGACAGCCTCTCAGCAGATGGCAGCAGCTCTAACAGCAGCCAAGATTCTCTCCACAAGGCCAGTAAGAAGAAAAGCATCAAGTCGTCCATCGGCCGACTTTTCGGGAAGAAGGAGAAAGGAAGGATGGGGCAACCTGGGCGGGATGGATCTGTTTCTCTTGGTAAGCTAGTGAAAGATAAGGAAAGGATAACACTGACTGTGTATGACTCAACCACACTGTTTACATTTAAACACGTTTGAGTTTCTTTGGCTTGGTGAATTTCAAGGTATTCTTATCTAGTTCTTGTAATCATTGACTTTTGTCTCTTCCAGCATCTACACCCTCTGAAGACCCGGCCTCTGGAGACCCAATTGGGATAAACAAGACAGGAACTCTTGGTCCAGCAGATAAAGACCGCCGCAGCAAGAAAAAGTCAGTGAATTATGTCGTGCTTTTCATATTTTGAGCTTTAACTTAAAAGGCACCAAAGAAGACATCTCTGTCTGTTCTTATCAGGCATGAGCTGCTGGAAGAAGCATGTCGCCAAGGACTTCCCTTTGCATCTTGGGACGGACCTACTGTTGTGTCTTGGTTAGAGGTAGGAAATAGTTAAACATGGAACAGAAAACTTCGATCTAAATTAAAATTTTACCTTAATTTCATCTGCTGCTCGCCTCTTTCCAGCTGTGGGTAGGAATGCCAGCCTGGTATGTCGCCGCCTGCCGTGCCAACGTGAAGAGCGGCGCGATCATGGCCAACCTGTCCGACACAGAGATCCAGAGGGAGATTGGCATCAGCAACCCACTACACCGCCTCAAACTGCGGCTGGCCATCCAGGAGATGGTGTCCCTCACCAGCCCGTCTGCCCCAGCCAGCACCCGCTCTGTGAGACTCTGACTGCACATACATTTAACAAACCCATAGCAGAGGCATGCACAAAATGATTAGCTATATATAAAAAATGCATATCTACCAGCAGTATGTGAAATAGTCACAAAAATTCAAGCCGTTTTTCCTTAACAACAGCACAGATTTGAAATCCATATATTTCACTTCAAAGTATGATTTGCATCTGCAACACGTATGTTTACAAGAGTCCTCTGAATTTACACGCCACCTCTCTAACTCACAAAACAGCTTTAAAGACTGTTGTACTCACAATCTTTACAGAAAAGTTGGAATATTTTCCAAAATGCATTAAAAACAAAAATATTTTACAAATTAATTAACTTGAACTTTTCTTCAACTGACAGATTTCCAGTAGTTTTACCGACCAGCTTAGTTTTATTTTGTAAATATAAACAAACTGAGAATTTGATGGCTGCAGCACACTCAACAAAAGTTGGGCCAGAGGCATGTTTACCATTGTGTTACGGTACATCTACTTTCCCTTTTAATAACACTTTTTAATCCTTTTAGAACTGAAGATACTAATTGTTAAAGTTTTGCATTTGGAAGTTTTTTCTGTTCTTGCTTGATATAACCCTTCAGCTGCTTAATGGCCCGTGGTTGCCGCTGTCCAATTTTCCTCTTCATGATGCACCATACATTTTCAAAAGGACATAGATGTGAACTGGCATCAAGCCACTCTGTGCCTATGAAGCCACGTTGTTGTAGTCTGTGCAGATTGCGGTCTGGCATTGTCCTGCTGAAATAAGCATGGACATCTCGGTGAGAGACGCCACTTTGATGGCAACATATGTCCCTCTAGCACTCTAAAATATACCTTGGGGTCCACGGTACCTTCACATACATGCAACTCAACCATACCATGGACACCCCTATACCATCACAGATACTGGCTTTTGCATAGCAGTCGAGCTGATCATTTTCATCTGTGGCACAGAGAACTCCACGCCCCTTTTTTTCCCAAAAACAAGTTGAAATGTGGACTCATCTGACCACAGCACACAATTCCATAGTCTTTTGGTCCATTTGAGATAATCTCGAGCCAAGAGAACTCAGCGGCATTTCTGCAGAGAGTTGATTTATGGTTTCCTCCTTGCATGTTTCAAGTTGCATTTCTGGATGCAGCAACAGACTGTGCTGAGTGACGGTGGTTTTCCAAGTACTCTTGCCTGGTTGGCTATATATTTTTCACAGTAATATGATGGTTTCTTAAGCACCGTCGCCTGAGGGTTCAAAAATTCCACTCATTCATCAGTGGTTTCCAACCTTGCCCTTAATTCTCTGAATCCTTTCACAATATTCTGCACTATAGATGTTGAAAGACCTAAATTCTCTGCAGTCTTGCATTGAGAAACGTTCCTATTGGATGGACTAACAATTCTCTCACAAATTTTTTGCACAAAGGTGACCCATCTTTGCTTGCAAAGACTGACCCTTGATGGATGCTACTTTTATACCCAGTCATGATACCTCACCTGCTCCCAATTAGCCTGCGTAATGTGGAGTCTTCCAAGCCGGTTTTACTTGAAAATTCTGTGCCCTTTATTTTAACTCTGTCCCAACTTTTGTAGAGTGTGTTGCCACCATCAAATTCTAAATTAGTGTGTTACAAAACACAATCAAGTTGATCAGCAAAACTATTGAAAATCTTTTCTTTGTTCTTTTGTCAGTTATTGAGGTTTGTATTTTAACCCAAACCATGATCTCTTTCTAAGCCTAACCCAGAAATTTTATTGCCAAAACATAACCAAGTAGTGTTGGTTCCTAAAAATAACTGAACAGTGAATGAAAATGAAAGTAAAAACCAAAAGAAAATATAACTTAAATGTAAAAGATCTATTCTGGGTGGCACTTAAGCAGTGATCTCTAATGTGAGAGGCGAAATTACTTAAGTCTCCTTCACCTTACAAAAATTAGACTATTTGCCCTTTTAAACAGAAAACTTAATCAGATAATAGATGAGTACAAATCAACAGATATGAGATCAGGCTGATTAAAAAAACAGTCACTGAAAACATAAAAGGGGAAACTCATATGCAGAAACACAAATCAATAGACTGAGCTTTGTGATTTTTGAAGGAACTTTGTTGTAACTTCAGATGGGGACCAGTTAAGTTGAAAAAAATTAAAATAGAATTAGTTCCAATACCTTCTAAATCTGCAAGTGGCACACTAAGACTTTAAACTCCTTCATACACCTAAATCTGCCTGATTTGTAGGATTATGAGGGGGAAATGTTGTAATCTGTAAGGGGTCCCTGCAACTAAGGGCTGAAGAATTGCTTGGGATTCCTGAAAATGTCCATTCCTGCCCCCCAAAAAAGTTTGAGAACCCCAGACTAATTTACCTTAAAGAATGAATATGTTCTCATGGTAGGTTAAAAAATCCCTGTCTAGACAGCTTCCCCAAAGGATTAAAGGTAAAGAAGCCTTTAATTGGAGCACACTAAGACTTTAAAATCCTTCATATGCCTGTTTATGTATTCATTAGGGACTGACATCAGTCTTCATGCTGAGCATAGACTTTCAGCTGAGAGCACCCAGTTGTTTATCCATATTTAAAATCTGAGTTTCATGTTGAGCCAGATGTTTGTTGTTTTGAGACAGTCTCTGTGAAATCCATGTAATTAACAAAAGGCTTGTCACAGGAAACAAACATGAAAATAAAATATGACCTACACTTACAGGAAGGATTGTGGTATGTGGCATATACAAGCAGGGCCATAAGTTTTGAACAGAGACACATTTTTTGTAATTTTGCCTCTGTACACCACCGCAGTAGACTATAAATCAAAGTTTAGACTTTCAGCTTTAATGCAAGAGGTTTGACAAAATATCTGCATTAACTGTTTAGGAATTCCACCCATGTCCACTCATTCTCCCCCATTTTCAGAGGCCCAAAAGTAATGGGGCAAACTGATATAATTATATCTCTGAAAAGCGTGGATATTATGGAATCATCACTGCTGCCACTACTGCTGCAAATTGTGAGTGTGATAATGCAAAACTATTTGATGCAGGATTTTGAATTTCGGCACAGTGATAGCCCTCCATGAGATGTGGAGCTGATTAGATTTTCAGGCATTTTTAAAATACAGAATGGCCACTACGAGAAGCTGTCTGTAAGATTTTTACAGTTTTAGTCATATCTCTACAACTAGTTGTTTGAATGGCACAAAAAAACAACAAATTGATCATGTGGTCAGAATCAGAATCAGAATCATAAACTTTCATTGTTACACCATGTCATGTTTGCCACCATTGTCGTCTGCTGTTGCCGTGATTGAAATCAGTAAAAAAAAATGTCAGGAATATCATGGAATCAACTTTGCTGCTGCACACGTCAGTTCTAAATTATTCAATTTGTATTAAAAAAGAAAATAAACTCAAACTGACCATGGCATCTAGCCTCACATCACATCAAGTGGGGTCAGGTCAGCATTCATGAAGAAATTGGAGCTTTTCAGGGATATACTTTGTGGTCGCATGGTGACCGCCGAGAGCTAGTCTTCAATACAAGGATTGTTTTTAATCCTTTTCAGTGTAGGACTACCTGAAGTCTAGAACACATGGACACCACCAAATGCTGTGAGGTGCACTTCCAGGCCTTTTCTGCAACCGCCTTCAGTTGCTGCTTGTTTGTGGGTCTCTCTGCCTTCACTTTTGTCTTCAGTAGTGGAAAAGCCACTCTGTTGGTTTAAGTTCAGGTGACTGAGGTGGCCATTGAAGAATATCCCATTTCATTGTCTTGAGAAACTCTTGAGTTGCACTGTGAAGCACTGTCCTCTCAGTTTTGCAGCATTTGACTGAATCTGAGCTGAGAGTGTAGCCCTATACACTTCAGAATTCCTCCTGCAGCTTGTATCAGCAGTCATATCATCAATAAACACTAGTGACCCGGTTCCACTGGCAGCCATACATGCCAAAACACTGCCTCCACCATGTTTGACAGATGATGTGATATGCTTCGGATCATGAGTTGTTCTTTTACTTCTCCACACTTTTCTCTTTCCACCATTCCGGTAAAAGTTCATCCCGGTTTCATCTGTACAGAGAATTTTTTTCCAGAACCAGGCAGGCGCTTTCAGATGTTTTCTAGCAAAATTCAATCTGGCCTTCCATTCATGAAGGCATCACTGGATTGTAGACTTTGACAATAATACACTCACCTACTTGAGAGTGTTCTTGACTTGGATGGTTGGTAAATGGCCTAGCGCTTATATAGCCCTCTTCTACTTTAACTGAGCACTCAAAGCTCTTTTTACAGCAAGCTTCAGTCACCCATTCATACAGCGCTTTCTTTTATGCCCTTAAGCACTTTAACTATCATGCACACAGCTTTAACTGAAATGCACACATACTCACACTCTAATGGATCCACCAGGAGCAGTTTGGGGTTAGGTATCTTGCCCAGGGATACTTCAGCACATAACCTGGAGGAGCCAGGGATTGAACCACTGACCATCCGATTAGAGGATGACCAACACTACCTCCTGAGCCACAGCTGTCCCTATTGTGAACGAGTTCTTCATAACTAATTCAGGGATTTTGTGATCATCCACTTTATTAATTGTCTTCTGTGATCTTCCAGGCCTTTTGGCGTCGCTGAGCTGGCCAGTGCATTCCTTCTTTTTAAAAATGTACCAGATTGTTTTTTTTTTAATCTCCACTCCTAAAGTTTTTGCTATCTCTCTGAAAGGTTTATTTTGTGTTCAGCCTAATAATGGCCTCCTTCACTTGCATCGACATCTTTTTGGACCTCATATTGAGTTTTAGTGAACATCTTCCAGATGCAAGTTCAACTCTTGGAAACAATTCCAGATCTTTTATCTGCGTAGTTTATCATGGAGTAATGAGGGAACAGGCCCCACCTGGACATGGAACTGCTTGTCAGTCGGTTGTCCCATTACTTTTGAGCCTCTGAAAATGGAAGACTGTGTATCAAATGGCTTTATTTTGTTAAACTTCCTGAATTAAAGCTGAAAGTCTGCACTTCGATCACGTTTGACTGATTTAAAATCCACTGCGGTGGTGCACAAAAGCAAAATTACAGAAAAATATGTAACTGTCCCAAAACTTATGGATCTAGCTTAAAGAAAGGAAAGGCTGGGAATCATGTGATACAATGGTGATGCAAGTTACAAAGAGAAGGAAAACACATGCAAAAAAATGCTAACGAACATGAAGCCCATCCTGCATGTGAAATAATAAAGCTATGACTGGAATTAGACTGTGCCGGCATTGGTAAGTTTCACCTTTGACATCTGGAAAGCATTGGCAGCAAAAACTTTGCCCTCTCACACAGCAACAAAGATGAACCAGATGTTGAAAGATGTAGTAAAAGCGTTGCACGCACATGCTTTTGTGGCACTGCTTGATGATAAAGGCAAAAATAGCTGGAAGCCATCTTCTTTTAAGTGTCTGTTTTGGAGTTTGGAACAAATGCCAGATTTTGGTTTGTCTTGGCTTTCCCTTTGCTGCGCCTGGCTTCGTCTTTATTTACAGGAGGAATCATATTCATTATATGATGAAATGTGGAAAAGGATCAGTCATGCAATTTTCCTCAATAGAGCGAACAGATTTATTAGTTATCAGTTAACATAAGCTGGTCGAACCTCTTGTTCATGGATACCTCCATGGCGATGACAAAGCAGTCTGCTGTTGTGGTTGGCTGACGGCTTTTGATGTGGCTGTTTTGGCACAGTGAAAATGTACGAGTGTTGACTCATTACTTTAGGCAGGCAGTGAAGTGTGCGTTGTTTTTTTTAAAAATTCTTTTATCTCATGGCTTCACTTCTTTTGTTTCCATGACTGCAGTCCACCAGTAACGTGTGGATGACCCACGCAGAGATGGAGTCTCTTAACGCTGCCACCAAACCTCCGGTTAGTGCCCCAGCTGTCCCGTCTCTGTCTGACAAACTGCCCTTTTATGGTCATGGTTATTTTATTTGAATAATGTTGAGCGTCTCGTCTGGTCTGAATCATGTTGATGAGTCTCTCCCCTCCCTTCTCCTCTCTCTCCTTGTATTTCTTTTTTTTTTTTTGTATTTCTATCTTTCCGTGGGCCCAGGCCATAGTGTTGAGCATCTTCTTCTCTCCCTGTTGTTGCTGTTTCAGTGTGAACTGCTTCCAACTAATTACCCGTTCACTAACACACTGTTCCTCCCTTTTGTCCTCTTTTCCTGCTGCTGCTGTTGCTGCTTCCTCCTCTGCTGCTCCTCCACCATCTATCCATTCGTCCACCCTGCTCTTCACCCCTGCACCCCTCTCCCTCACCACCTCCACATCACTCTCTCTTGCTCTGTCTCTCTCCGTCTTCCTCTTCTCTTCCCTCTCCAGGAGCTGAAAGAGTTCAGCTGGGATCAGGTAAGCATCAACTGCACCTTTTTTTGAAAAAGTTAGCACACCATGTCGCAAATCTGTCACTCATTTCATCTCAGCAACAGTGAGTCATTTGCACACCATCAGATATCAAGCCAAGTATGAATCAGTGTTGATCATCTGCGGTTGTCCCCTCCAGATACTGGCCTATGGCGATATGAATCATGAGTGGGTGGGCAACGACTGGCTGCCCAGCCTTGGCTTGCCACAGTATCGGAGCTATTTCATGGAGTCCCTGGTGGATGCCCGCATGCTGGACCACCTGACCAAGAAGGAGCTGAGAGGACAGCTCAAAATGGTGGACAGCTTCCACAGGTAGAGCTCAGCGTGCGGCCATAACTTGTGCTCCTTTCTCACGCCTTATGCTTACAAACCTCTCGTTCTTTACTGCTGACTCTCTGTCTGTGTGTGCATGTGACATGGAAAATATGAAGGTTTTATAAAAACCATTGTTATGGCAATCTGACAGCTCAGGTGTGTGTCTCCAGGCCTTCTCTAAGTTCTCTTTTGAAGGACTGAAAGGGTCAGAGGTGTAGGTTAATACTTTCTGAGCACATGTGAGAGTAGTAACACACCCTCCTCGGTTAACCTGCTTGAACCGCTGACCCTCTGGCTCTTTGACCTCTCCCAGGGTCAGCTTGCATTATGGCATCATGTGCCTGAAGCGTCTGAATTACGATCGCAAGGAGCTGGAGAGGAGGAGAGAGGAGAGCGCCCACCAGAACAAAGGTGACCCCTTGTTTCTCTGCCATTATCTCACCTTTCACACCCCAGTAGATATGCTATTGTACAGTTCTTTGACTCTGTAAAGCCAGCTAATTAGTTTATTCATGTGGTGCTATTATGCTGTTCAAAGCATACCAAAGTGATTACTATAACCAGGTTACACGATAAATACCTTTATTGTCTTTTACCATTTCTTGTTAGTTTCCTTTTTATGACCTATGTTCTTAATTATCCATGTCATGTACATGCAAATACTCTACCCGTGTGAACACCAAAAAGACAGGTGGAGCTGTGAGAAACTTTGATTTGAACATTGTTTATTCACATTACATATTGCAGCAAATATTTTTCCAAATTAAATCTGCCACTGAAAGTCACTTTTCTGAAACGAAGCTCAAGTTCAAGCATACAACAAATACAATAAAGGTCATCAAACCCGCTTGTTCCCAGAGCTGATGGTTACACCAAATTAGTTGTGCCAACACTAACAATCTAAGTTAAATTCAACCTTAAATCAGAATTCATCAGACATGTTAAACATTTGGGTTTTTACCAAACATTAATAGAACATATTTCTTAGTACAGCTTGAACAAGCTGACTTGAACATACCATGTTATACCATCTTTTTAATGCTTCCTCCAACCTTTTACCACATTTTTAGTAGCGAAAATGAGTTTGACTCTTGCCATGCTATGTGGACAAAGGTAATGGGCCGCCTACACATTACGTCTTTAGGAGCTTTTGTGACATCCCATTCCATGGGCATTAATGTGGAGTTGATCTCCCTTTGTAGCTATAACAGCTTCCACTCCTATGGGAAGTATTTCTACAAGATTTTAGAGTGTGTCTGTGGGAATTTTTGCCAATTCATCCAGAAGAGCATCTGTGAGGTCAGGTACTGATGTTGGATAAGAGGGCATGGCTCCCAGTCTCAATTCTAGTTCACCCCAGAGGTGTTGGATGGGGTTGAGGTCAGGGGTCTGTGCGAGCCAGTCATGTTCTTCCATGCCAGACTCATCCAACCATGTCTTAATGGATCTTGCTTTGTGCACTGAGGCACAGTCATACTGGAACATCTTCTGCAAACTGTTTCCGCAAAGTTGGAAGCACTGAATTTTTCAAAATGTTGTGAAAAGCTAAGGCATTAAGATTTCCCTGCACTGGAACTATGGGGCCCAGGCCAACTCCAGAAAAACAACCCCCAGCGTTATTCCTCCTCCACCAAACTTTATAGCTGGCACTATGCAGTAAGGCAGGTAATGTTCTCCCAGCATTTACCAAACCCAGACTCATCCATCAGGCTGCCAGATAGAGAAATGTGATTTGTCACTCAGCAGAGCATGTTTCCACTCTCCAGAGTCCAGTGTCGGTAGGCTTTACATCATCTAAGGCTTGCATGCAGCTACTCAGCCATGAAAACCAATTCCATGAAGCTCCTAACTCACAGTTTTTGTGCTGATATTAATGCCAGAGGAGATTTGAAACTCTGCAGTTATTGACTCACCAGTGTTGGCAACTTTTATGCACTGTGCTCCTCTGCACTCAACGACCCCACTTTGTAACTTTACATGGTCTGAGTTGCTGTGGTTGCTGAGTTGCTAGGAGCTTGAATTTTATATACCTAATAATCTAAATTAATTAAAAATTTGGAAAACAGTTGTCAATGAAAATTAAGTTCTTTTTTCACAAATTTGGATTATTAGAATTTTAGTATGGGAGCTTGCTGTACTGCTTTTATCATTAAAAACAAGCAGAAGTTAAAAACAAAAAGCAATAGAAAATACTTCCAACCTCAGCGAGCTGTAAAAATACTTTCTTGCATCAGCTCGAGCATGTAAAATAAAGGTTAAAAAAAACTTAATAATGGCAAATGAAACAAAAGTTTCCTTTGGTCTCCCACATTCCTGGGAATTCTTGTGTTTGGACCACCCATTGTTTTTTCCCTCATCATACCTAGAATAGATTATAAACCGCAGCCTTCTGGTTTGGCTGGATAATGATTACATAAATGTCAGCACGTTCAGTCATTAAATAAACCCAAATCTCTCGCTGTCCCACTGCTGTGCCTTGGAAAACACATGGTGTGCATTTACAGTCAGTTCGTCTTGGCTCGGTCCTCAGAGGAATGATTCAGATGAGGAAATTAGAGAATTCGGGTTCATCTGATGATAGGCCTGACCTGTGTCATCCATGTGCAAAAAATAAATCAGTAAGCCATGAGTGTTTCATTATTTCTTAGGATCACTCACCCTTTCAGAAGACCATTAGTAAGGCCTAATAAAGCCTGCATGTTTATGTATCTTAATTAAACTAAAGGAAGTGACTTCATTTGTAAGAAAGCCTTAAAAATAGTGAGCAAATTTCTGTGTGCAGAGAAAGGCTTCTTCTTCCTCCCTTCACCTCCTCCTTTTATCCTCCCAGATGTGATGGTGTGGTCCAATGAGCGTGTGATGTGCTGGGTGCAGACTATCGGTCTAAAGGAGTACGCAGACAACCTCCGGGAGAGCGGCGTCCACGGTGCACTCCTGGCTTTAGATGATACATTCGACTACACCGACCTGGCCCTGCTGCTGCAGATCCCCAATCAGAACACACAGGTAAATGGACTGGTTATCAGTGCAAATTGATGCATCAAAGTCAGTTTCTACTTACAAAAAACAGTAGGTATAGAACATCAGTATAAAATGTCAAATATTTAGCACCTCAAGACGCAATTGAACTTGTCTTTAGATTCTAATTATTCTTTTTTTTTATTTTTAGAGGCAGCAGTTTAGCCAGTTACAGTATGTAGTATTCATCCTAACGTGCAGCTGAATATAGAACATGCACATGGTTCTTGTCGTATATAATATACTATTTCTAAATATGTCTACTCTCACCTGCCACTTTATTCAGGTATACCTGTGCAACTACTCATTAATGTAAATATCTTATAAGCCAATCACATGGCAGCATCTCAGTGTATTTTGGCATGTAGACGTGGTCAAAGCAACCGGATGAAGCCCAAGCCGAGCATCCGAATGGTGATTTAAGTGACTCTGAACGCAGCATGATTGTTGGTGCCAGATGGGCTGGTCTGAGTATTTCAGAAACTGCTGATCTGCTGGGATTTTCTTTCACAGCCATCTCTAGGATTTATAGGGAATAGTCTGAAAAGGAGAAAATATCCACTGAGCAGCAGTTCTCTGGACCAAAATGCCTTGTTGATTCCAGAGGTCAGAAGAGAATGATGAGGCAGCTTTGAATTGACAGGAAGGCAACAGTAACTCAAATAGCCACTCATTACAAACAAGGTATGCAGAAGAGCATCTCTGAACACGACATGTTGAACTGTGAAGCAGTGGGCCACACCGGGTCCCACTCCAGTCAGCTAAGAAGAGGAAACTGAAGCTAATATTCACAGGGGTTCGCCAAAATTGGACAAACAAATGAGAAAAATCATTACCCTGTCTGATGAGTTTTGAGTTCTGCTGCGACATTCAGAAAGTAGGGTCAGAAAATGGCATAAACAACATGAAAACATGGATCCATCCTGAAATGTATCAACAATTAATGCTGGTGGTGGTGCAACGGTGTGGGGGATATTTCCTTGGCAAACTTTAGGCTCCTTAGCACCAACTGATTGTGGTTTAAACACCACAACCTCCCTGAGTATTGTTGGTCACCAAATCGATCCCTTCATGACCACAGTGTGCATCTTTTGATGCCTGCTTCCAGCAGGATAACACTCCATGTCACAAAGCTCAGATAATCTCAAAGTGGTTTCTTGAGCATGACAATGAGCTCACTGTACTCAAACAGCCTCCACAGTCACCAGATCTCAATCCAGAAGAGCACCTTTGGGATGTGGTGGAATGGGAGATTCTCATCAGGGATGTGCAGCTGACAAATGTGTAGCAACTATATGATACTATCATGTCAGTACAGACCAAAATCTCTGAGGAATGTTTCCAGGACCTTGTTCAATCTATTCAATGAAGAATTAAGGCAAAAGAGGGTCCAACTAGCAAGTTGTATCAAATGAAGCGGCCAGTGAGTGTATATATATATTTCTAGTCTAATTTATATGATAACAGATTCCTAAAATCAGAGAGAAAATTTCTTTTCCCAGCTGCAGTAGCGGGAGCTACCACAAAGTTAGTACTGAGTACTTTGACAGGTATGTGTCTGTGCAGATATCAGTGGACAGATTTAGTAAGTGCTGTGGCATTGCAACTCTGCAAGTTTACAGTCTCAAAACATTCAGAAGTGTGTAGCTGAGATCAGTGTGGTATGATCCATGTGTACTGAACATTTATTAAAAATGTAGTATTGACTGCCGAGTATGAGTCAGAATGGCAGTATGCCGATAGGTGTGATGCCTTTGTGGTAGTTTTTTCAAACAGTAGAGGTCTCCAGGTCCTAATTTTGCCATGATTACACTCAGACTCACAGAGGGAAACCAATACCAGCTATGCTATAACATCTGGTAACAAGGATTTCAGATGTAGCTTTATCCAGTATTCATATTACTGTTGCAGAAATATATGCAAAAAGTGTGTACTTAATTAGATATGTTGTTATATGCATATTTAAACATGACATTTCAGAAAACTAGTCATAGAAAAAAAATTTACATAGGTTACGTAGTTTTCTTCAAATTTCTTGATCTTTTTGGCCTTTTTGAATTGAATTACGTATGCTATCTGAAAGTGTTTAAAATAACGAGTCAGGGGGTTAAGCATAGGGGTTAAAAATAAACTACAATGTCCCTGATTCAAATCTAGCCAGGGACCATTGCTGTATATCTCCCGTCACACTGGAAATCCTTATGAGAACAAACAGTACTGTTTTAAAGCAAGCGTAATGTTCAAAGATTTAATGAACACTGGAATAGCAGCTCCATCCTGAAAATGCGTCATCTGCAGAGTCCAAACCAATCTCAAAACTCTACATCACCTTTCTCCTGCAGGCCAGACAGCTCCTGGAGCAAGAGTACAACTCCCTCATCTCCATGGGAACTGAGAGACGGCCCGATGAGGTGAGCATGCTAATGTATCTTTAAAAAGAACACACACACAGACGCGCACACACACACACACACAGAAGGTGTTTCTGTTAGCAGCTATGTTGTGGCTCACACGCGTGTCATGCCTGACAGGATGGGACGAAGACGTTCACCCGCTCTCCCTCCTGGAGGAAGATGTTTAGGGAGAAAGACCTGCGGGGCGTGACATCTGATTCTGCCGAGACCCTGCCTGCTAACTTCCGTGCCTCAGCCATCTCTACGCCCTCCGTTACCCTGAGAAAGGTTCAGAGTGATGGTGAGTACGACCCCATGACCTCTGAAGCCTTTGCTGTCATTTTTGCATTTGTTCAGCTCTTTGGAGCCCTTGAGTCACGTCACAAATCAGAGGATCCAACACTTTATAATACCTATCGTTATAAAGTGTTAGCTCATAGTGAATTAAACTTTAGTAAATAGTTATTTTGTTGTTTAATAACAGTAAAATATTACTGACAGGAGATCATAATAATTATATTTAGACAGTGACATTTATAACAGTTATATATTATATTATGTGTTTGTTAGTGGTGCTATTCCATGTCAGTTCATCAAATGCCTCACACACTTAACCATCTCAGGTTTGCCTGTAACAAATCCAAGGGAAAGATACATTTCTTAATCAGAATTATGCAAAATTTCAAGTCCTAGTGGTTATTAATATTCTCAACAGTAATATTTCAAAGGATTAAGGTAAGGGCGTTTTTAGTTGCTTTTCTTGCTTTGTTTTTTGAGTGGACAGTTTGAAATTTCATTATATAGAAATCTGTTTTCAATCTATGTCCTTCAAATTTTTAGAGTAAGTATCTGGTCCTACGGCTCTGTGACTATGGACTTCAGGAGTGTCGGTCATAGATGCATCATTAGGGTGTATTAATTGAATTTTAACATCTTGCTCTGCTTCAGAAACCATCTTTGGCTGTTATACATACTGTAAATATGAATATTTTAAAAATTTACGTTGGGAAATTTTGGATATAATATTACAAAAGAAACTTTCTCTTCATAAAAAAGTTCATTTGGTTTTGGCACATGGTGTCACGCTTGTATAATATCACTCTGAATTTGAATAAAAATGTGGGGTTTTTTCTATATTCTAGCTTTAATATCTGGGAAACCAATCACCTGATTTACAGTTTAAAAAATATTATGTCTTATGTATAAGAAAAGCAGTAAAAAAGAACATCAGTTCCCCACCTGCAAGATTGTGGTGTCTACAGGCCTCCAAATCTGCTCTCAGAGATCAGACATCCAACTATTTTCAGATTTTAAAGCATCTATCGTTCTATTTTAACTTGAGCTACAACTTGAGTTGATGAACTGCTATATTATGTACTTGCTTTTCTAGTCTTGCTGACCACTCAAAGCACTTTAGATTACAAGTTGCATTTTAACCCTACAGTCATACAGTACTATTCTATATACTTAAAGTGCTTCATCTACCTCAAATCCACAGCAAATTTGGAGTCACCAGCTAACCTAACATACATGTATTTGGGCTGTGGTAAGAAACCAAAGCGCCCGAAAAAAAACCCACACAGGCACAGGGAGAACATGGAAACTCCACATAGAAAGGGCTCAGGTGGGGTTTGAACCAGGAACCTTCTTGCTGTGAGGCAGTGGAATGGGAATGGGAAGACCCAGTTATTGCCTAATCTTGTTTCTAATAAGGGTTTTCTACCAATCCATGAGCTTCTTCTCATTCCCTGGCCATAATATATAGAAATCAAAGCTTCTGGCCTCTCAGTGATATGCCCAAGGTAATTTAAATTTGGAGAATGATAAGAAGATCCCACCCCTTGTCTTTTTTCCTTTGCGTTCCCCTTGAGGAAGCATTTGGAGACTGTGGGGAGAAAAAACTTGCCTTCTGACAGGAAGAAACCTCTGACAGACACACAGAGGGAGGCTGTCTGCCTCGACCAGGTAAAAGTTTGGTTGTAGCTAAGTAATGGTGCAAGTTCAGACAAGGCGCAACAGTCCTGTAGATCTCTTAATAAATGAGCCGTGTGTTTACATCTTTAACTCTTGGAAATGAGCCTTGAGCTGAAACATTTTTCTGCAGCTATAATACAGTGCATGTTACATAAGATGCTGCTAATGCAAAAGTAGAAGCACATGCACGCAGCAGTTGGTGTTTTTCACACTCCTCTGCTATTAGTTTGCAGTGGAATTTTGTTTCCGTCAGCAGGGGAATTGGCAATAACAGGGAGCAGATACTTCAAAGGACAAAGGAAGACTATTTCCCCCATTCCTTTACTTAATAGGAATGGCTCTGGAAGGTCAGCACTGTTTAAGACTGTGCAGTTATGATAATAACCCCCTCTGTCTCTTCGTTTTCAATCACAGCCAGCTCTGGTGCCCGGGGTGAATCTGCCTCAGTTAGGACG
>VUQH01068324.1:49717-113016 GCA_015106775.1 Etroplus canarensis
TAGACCCACAGTAGAGGCTAAAAGTAAGGATACGTTGGCTTTTGAGGTAACCGTTTCGTGTACCATGATGTGAGGCTCATTCTTGTTACAGCATGACAGGATATAGAAATCTGAGAGACTCATCTCGGCTGTAATGTTAGCTAACTGCACATTCTTTTGGCTGGCAAATGTAGACAGAAGAAAAAAAATAGTTCCTACATGAAACAACAAGAGTTGTGAAGATATTTTTTTTCAGAAACCAGATCATGATTTCTGGAAAGACCAATTGCTACTGAATTTTCAAATGTGTCTTTAGCTCATCTGAGTCCGTGGCAAAGCGTCCGTTGTCAGCCCCTCCGCAAGTCATAAGAATCGCTATTCCTCCTAGAGTATTGGTCAGATTTTAGAGAAATTTGTTCACAGTGATCACCTAATGTGTCTTTACCAAAATTGTTCTCAAGATCAAAGTTAAGTTCATACTTGTTGTTTTAGGGACACTTTTCTGTTTTCACAAGAATTGCTACTCCTAAGAGTATTAGTCTGGATCGTAATGTTCCTAAAAGAATGTTTGCATCCTGCCATCTATGCATAAATGTCATCATTAGGATTATTTATAGCTCTTAGTGCTGTAGCAGCAGGTTCTTTCAGCCTCTCCCTTTTTCCCCAAGGGGTCGCCACACATTTTATGCTAGAATCCTGATGCAGCCGTCCCATTTAACCGAGTATGGGACCGGCACTTGGAGCACCCTGGCTTGTAACTCCTATACTGGGCTTGTATCTTGTCCCAATATCAAACCGGGGACCTTTCAGTGTAAACCAACACTGTATTACTAACAGCCTGAAAGCTTAACATAGCTTGAAATATCACTTTACCACATGTTGTATATCAGTTTTATCCTGTTAGATTGTGATGATCATGATCTTCTTTGGCACTGGAACACCACAAGGTGAGTGCCATCAAGTTCCAGTGTGTTCAAGAGAAGGTTTTGACATCTCCAAAACTGGGCAACTCACATCTAAATGACCTGAAAGGATAAACAGGCTAGTGGGAAAATATGTGACTGGCGTTTGGGGTGAAATGTTCCCTTAATTTTTTTTTAAATGGAGCTAATCTTTCTGGTGAATTTAAGAGTGGACATGAAGAGACACCAGAAAATTTTATTTCTCAGAACCTCGTAACCCAAAGTTTAACTTAATAATTCAATACTAATGTCCTGTACTTTGTGATAAATATTAATGTGCATAGAAATAATGCTGTTAATTAGGTTCATAATTCATTTCTAAACTATGTCTAACTAGAAAGTGGTACCTAAACTTAAACTCCACAGCGTCATCATGTCGTTTGACTTGTAATCATCAGCTCAGGGTTTTGGGTAATCTTGATGGCGGGAAAGGCGACGGAGAGACAAAACAGCAACTCAAAGAGAGGAAAGAAAAAAAAACATAAAAGGATGGACAGAAGCCGGTCATTTTACTGCACACAGAAGCCATAACAGAAACTAAGAACGCACTCGGGGTGGGGGTGAGATCAGAGAGAGGCATGAAATGGAGGTGGGGGCGAGCCCGAGGAAGCCCAGGAAACAAAACCTTTAGCCTCTGTGTTTACGATGCATGTCAAACAAACGACAATGACCTAAAAACATTTTTTTGGTAGTGAAGATGATATGAGGTGTCGTTAAAAAAAATATATATCTGTATGATAAACCCACAGGGGTGGGAGCCTGGGGATCAATTTGTAAAATGTGTGTATTTTTTTCAGTTGTATTTTTTATTTTTTATGATAACTATTTATTTTCTTTAGGTATGTATTGGATAAATGTATGTACATGTTCCGTTCCTTCTTGACTTCATTTGAACTAGTTTTAAAAGTAAATATGAAACATTGAAAATGGTAATTCAAATACGCTACTGTATGTGTACATTTTGAGAACAAATTGTGCAATGATTTAACAGATTTCCATGATTAAAGTGATAGTAATACAAATTGAAAAATATCATCTGGAAAATAAAGAATAATAATGATGATGAAAATGGTGATGTAAAAGAAAAAAATAAAGCGATCCAGGTGGATGTGCTGATCATCGCAGCGTTCTCTTGATTTTCTTTTCTTCAGTGTTTTGTTTTTTTTTTAAATGAGGGTTCAGTACTTAAGATGAGCTACTACAGGTAAAAAATGTTTTTTATGCAGTTTTCAACTGTGAAAGTTTGGGCTGTTTTGCTTCCATAATATGTCATCGTTCAGAAGAGAAAAATGCACTCCATTTAATTTTATTAAATCATAAATCATTTACATATCTAAACAAGCTTTTCCGAAAGCTTTCAATGCAAAAAATTATACAAAAAATGGTTGGAATTAAATGGCAAAGTCTCACAGAGTAACCTTAAGTTCGTTTTTGGTTTTTTTTTTTACCTTTAACTACTTCCAAAGTTTACACAATTTTTGCAATATATGGACAAAAGTATTGGACCACACCTCTTGATCATTGAATTCTATTGTTTCATTCATAGCACAGGTTTATGAAATCATGCACTTAGTCATGCAGTCTACCTTTATAAACGTTTGCGAAAGAAGTCGTTCTGAAGAGTGCACTAAAGTCGAGCATGATACTTAATATGATGCCGCTGTTGCAACAAGTCATAGGGTGAAATTTCCTCCCTCCTCGATATGCCATCATCAATTATAAGTGCTATTAATGCAAAGTTTAAGCTTTTAGGAACCACAGCAACCAGCCATGAAGCGGCAGACAGTGTAAAGTCACGGAGCAGGGTTGCTGATTGCTGAGGTGCGTAGTGTGTAAAAGTCGACAATGCTCTGCTGACCCAGCCTCCTCTGGCATTAACATCAGCACAAAAAGCTGTGCGTCAGAAGCATTATGGCGCCGGATTTCCCCGGTCAAGCAGCTGCATGTAAGCCTTATGTCACCAGCCATCAGAATTCTGTGGCATGTCGAATCTGGCAGTCTGATGGACAAGTCTAGGTCTGGTGAATGCCAGGAGAACGTTAACTGCCTGACTGCATTGTGCCAACTGTAAAGTTAGGTGGGGGAGGGATAATGATGCGGGGTTGTTTTTCTGGGGTTGGCTTGAGCGCCTTAATTCCAGCGAAGGGAAACCTTAATGCATCAGCTTGCCAAGATGTTCTGCACATTCTGCTATTACAATTTTACAGGAACGGTTTGGGGAAGGCCTTTTTCTGTTCAAGTATGACTGTGCCCCAATGCACAAAACAACGTCCATAAAGGCATGGTTGCATGAGTTTTGTGCAGAAGAACTTGACTTCTCTGCAGAGCCCTGACCTCCCCTCCACTGACCACCTTTGGGATGAACTAGTATGGAGACTGCCAGCCAGGCTCTCTCATCCTACATCAGTGTCTGACCTCACAAGTGCTCTTCCAGATGAATGAGATAAAATTTCACACTCCAAAATCTTGTAGACTAAAGAGTGGAAGCTGTAATAGCTGCAAAGGAGGGACCAGCCTAATAATAATGCCAAAGGATTTAAAATGGGATGTCATAAAAATCCATGAAGGCCCAATACTTTTGTCCATGTAGAGTAGCTTTAAAACCTCAACATGATTTTTTTTCTCATACTCTGAGCCAGAAATATAAAAATAATGAGCATCTACATCCACCAAACTTTTCAGTTTTCTTCCTGTCTAGAAAGCTTTTTTAAACAGAGGAGTTTGTTCACTTATCACTCAGAACCTGATTTATGTAACCTTTCATCCCTAAAAACATCAAATTTATTCTTTCTGGCTGTCGACAGCATTTTCTGATGTATTGCTTAAGAGAGAGCCAAAATCTCCTCTGTACAGGCCTTTGACTCTAATATGTTAACTAAACGACGCAAGAATTTTGAATCTGGCAGATAATGCCTCATCTGCATACTGTACTGTAACAAAGAAATGCAGAGACCCTGCCATACAAAAGAATTGTTGCTTGAAAGTAAGTAATCAACTGGATATCCTTATCTTAAATTTTTTAAGACTCAGTGCTATTTCCCAAAAGAAATGTATGGGACTTTACAACACGTACCTTTTTGCACCCACCAAACTTTTCAATTTTATTGCAGTCAATACCCTATTTTTTTTCACTGAGCTGTTTATTAATGTGTCATTCAGAGCTTTATTTATAAAGTTTTTATTCTCAAAAAACAGATTGATGGTCTCTGGCTATTACTGCACTTCATGTAGTGATAAATTCTCCAACTTTTATGCAGTATTCAGATATATATTCTGTGAAAGCATGAGTTAGCTCATATTTGGATAGAAAAGGCTTAGTTTACATAATTAAAAGTTTTAGAAAATAAGTAACACAAAAATATATTCTTAATCTAATTGACAAACTGGGGATGTTTATTGGTGATATCTGCTCATATTAAATGTTTAACCTACTCAGCTATAACAATATATATATATAATCTCCCCTTAATTCCAGGGCAGATATTTACACAGCATTTTATTAGTTAAATACAATTCTATAACAAATTATAGTAAATTAATGCCAAGGAGATTTTTTTTCTAGCAGGATTAAGCTGGATCCACTGATTTTTTTACCTTTCCAGTTGGGAGATGAGGCAATGTCATATCTTCACAAATACATATCAAATTAAAATATACATGACCACTTTTACTTATGTATGTTTGGAACTCTTTGTTTTACCAGCAGATGACAGCAGAGAAAATAAAGCAGACTGTCACTAATCAAGAGTTTTCGCCAACAAATAAATGGAGAATTCAATGGTTTATGTACATCAGTTAAGTTCAGAAAATACTGAGTACAAAGATCCTTTATTACCATGTCTGGCAGGCCAACGCAACAAACCAAAATGAGTTTAAGTGTGACAGAATTTACAAACCACATGGTTTTACATTCATGAACCTCATCTTAAGTCCCACAAGCACAGATTCATCCTGGCACAAACACTCATCAGCCTGGCTGAAATCATGCGTGCCCGTGCTGTAGGCTGTGTATTGAATCAATCCCTCCCCTTCTATCAAACGAAGTTGCTAAAACCATAGTTGTAACATTCATGGGTAATCCATACGGTGAGAGTTTGGAGCAGTAAAATGGAACCTCAGTAGGTGGCGCTGCTTCCTCTTAAAACCCAAGCAGGCCAGAGGCTGGAATTATCATCAAGACACTGGAGAGACCTACACCTCCATGAAGGCTTCTTCTATAAATACACACAGATATACATAGCTTCATACATAAAGGTATACTGGTGTCATATTGTACACTTACATATATAAAGGAATATATTAATATCAAAGACATACACATGCTTACATACTAATCAAAATAACTTAGATTATGAAAGATAAATCATATAAAAACATTACTTCTTATAGTAAAATCTCTATATATGACAATTTTCCCTAAGATCTAGTATTGAGGTCTTCTTGTTTTTTTGTACGTTATCTGACGTTGTGGTGGAGGGAGGGATGGAAAAAAAGAGATAATATGAAGAGGTGGGGAAGGGAGGGATAACTTCCCTCATGTTTAAGGAAACACTAACGGCCAGAGAAAGTGCACACAGAAGGATCAGAGCTGCTCTGCTCTGTGTCACTTTACTTCTTGCCATCTGTTAGCCACTTCCCTTCCTCAACAAAACCCCCCTCGCTGGTCTCTGGTTTACTCTGGATAGCACACAGACGCAGGACGAGTTGATTCGAATCCAATTCCATGCAACTCGGTTGCGTGAATTTTTGGTGAGTGCTCGTACGTACGACTGCTTGACTTTACACTCGCTATTCCATTCTTTTTTATCCACTCCCAAGCAACTAGCCCCGGCAAAACCCGTCCCCTTGGGTTTCACTGCAGCACCGGCACCCTTCGACTTGCCAGCATCACTCGACCTCTCAGGCTGGCGGCAGAGAGTCTCAAAAAAGTACTGGCTGATATTTCCATTCGGAGTCTTGAAATGCTGTAAGACGGTGACTTCCTGTCCGTTTATGTCGATGGCAGTTTGCTTAGAACGCCAAGAGTTTTCCGACTCACACACTGACCTTTCCCCTCTCCTTTGGTCAGTCAAATGTGCGCGTTTCTCCCTTTTAACAGAATGGACAGCATCACTGGTAAATTTTGAAGAGTCTGCCCAACTCCCGTCGAGTGCACGGTCTCCATGACCCTCAATGTGCCCGTCTATGTCCTCCTGCTCCTCCCCATCCCCAGTGTCTTCCTGCAGGTCACTCTCTAACATGAGCAGGACAGGTGGGTGTTCTGGAGGGGATGGAGAGGGTGAGAACAGGACCCGTGGATGAGCGTCCAGAAACATCTCGTCTCCGTCTAAGATGCTGTCCAGCCCGGCCCCCAAACCCAGACCTGCTTCCACAGTCAGGCTCTCCTCAGTTAGGCCTCTTCCAGTCCCCAGTGTCCGCCGGCTCCTTGACCTGATTGTCGGTGCATCTCTCAGCTGATCTGAAGGAGCAGTCAGTTTTGGTCCTGTTTGTCCTTTCGGTGTTGTAGTAGGGCTCACGTCATGGCTTTCCAATGAAGAAACCTGCAATGGCCTATCAGTAGAGTCTTGAGGATTGTCTTTCTTGGAAAAGTCCACAAAGCTAGAGTTTTCATATCTGCTGCTGCTAGCTTTGTAATCCTTTGGTAGAGAATTATCCTGGGAAACATTCTCTGTCCTGAGTGTTCCTCCTTCTGTGGGAACAAACAAACTGCTTCTGCCATCACCGCCTGAGCTGCTGTTTGACTGGTAGGTTCCTCGATTCTCCACCTCGAATGTCTCTTTGTGTACTATGGATTTTACAAAATCCTTACGGCTCTGGAGGTTTTGCTTGTTGGTGCGTTGGCTGAAAGCAGCAATCATGTTGTAGTCCGTTTGCGAGGCACTTCCATTGAAGCTGTAGTCCACAGGGGCAGCTGGGTCATGCCGGAGCTCTCTGCGGTTGTCAAAGCCAGGCTTATCGGTTGCAGCAGCAATCTTGGACACGGGGTTTTGAGGGAAGGGCAGGGCCGAGGCAATCACCATGGCAACCAGGGGAAGCCAGTGCATCACTCCCAAAATGTATCAGCTGGTGGTCAAAACAGAGCAGACACACGGGAAGAGAGAGGCAATGTTACTTTATACAATGCAAATTGTGGCTTATACAGTTAAACCAAGCACCGCAATTAAAGTGTAAATTGAGAAGTTTTACTGGTGGCCTGCAGTTTTATGAGACTGGTGCTTTAACTGCTGAGGTATGGCTCTCAAATCTTGGCAGAACTTGTGGAAAAATAGGTCGATCTTTGTTTTTGCATGTAGAGTTCAGCTATGAATCCTGCACACTTTGAAGAGCTAACCTTCAAACAGAGACACTGACTGATCGGCACGCATGCACGTCAGAAACTCTTCAAAGTTTATAAAGGCAGGACTTTTTTTTTAACCTTCTGCTGCCACGGCTTTTTTTTTAGGGTTAAAGAATCTGGGACTTTTATTAACCTATTCCAGTACATCTTCATGTTGAAACACACATATAACAAGAAAACATGCCTATACAGCTGAGAGAAACCACAGGCATTCTACCTGTTTACACCTGTGCTTTAAGTGAATTTGTTTTATGTTGGAAAACTAATAACCGATACAGCACTGTATTCAGCTGCATTGAACTGGAGGGGTTTCAACTGTAGAGTGATCGCTATTGTAAACGTCCTGCCTGCCATAACCTGCATTATCTAAACTTAGTGCAGCTTGTAGTTATAAAAGGCTTAGTGGTGCTTTTTATGTGGCAAAATTTCGAAGCAGACATTCCTCTGAAAAATTCCTTTAGGGCTTCAGAAATGTAAACACTGTAGACAATACAGTATGTTATTCAAACATGTTGACCATGTTATTCAAAATGTCATGAAAAGCATATTTTAGCTGTTATTTGCTTTACTGAAAGAATGAAACATAAATTACTGTTGGTGTGAGAATCACAGAGTAACTCATGATACGATACTACAGTGACATGTTACCCCCCAAAAATAATTCAGGGTTTTTCACGCATAGAGAAATTTCACAGTCTCTCGCAAAGGGGATTTATTTGGTGTAAAGAAAGAATAACTTTTAAAACAGTTTTTGTTATTTAGGGTCTCATTCACTTAAAAATAAGAGTGGCTTTTGGATGGAAATACGATATGAAACTGCAGGTGTTCATATCACAGTTTCGGTCATGGTTTCAGAATTGTAACACTCCCCCCATCACTGATTTTCACGCAAAACTGCTTATTATCAACTTATCAAACATGTGCAGTTTACTGCTCATCTTTATCTTATTTATCTTTTTTGAAATAACAATCTTTGATTTTTGGACTAAACACGGCCATCCAAAATGTTACTTTCTGGTTTTTTTACCGTTTTATAATATTTTGCAGCCTAAATAATTCATTGGTAAATTAAAAAAATGATAAGCTTTGCTTTTTGCCTTCGGCTGCTCCTTTGTATTCTCCCCAAGGGGTCGCCACAGCTGACTGATCTGCATTAATAATTAGGCAGAGGTTTTACACTGGATGCCCTTCCTGACATAACCCTCCATGGTGAAAGGGGCTTGCATCCCCACCTGGAATTAAACCAGGGACTTTTTGCTTGTAAGGCGAATGTGTAAACCACTACACTACGGGGGCACTGCAAAAATTACAAGCAATTTAACTTGAAACAAATCCAACTGATAGTTGTGACTTTTGTGCCGCATTTACTGAAACATAAGAGCAACTTTTGCTTAAGAAATGCTGATGAAAATACATAGTTTTCTGACAAATAAGGTACATGAGGTCAGTGACTTTGCTATATGTGGACCAGTCACGATCATGAAAATGTAAGGCAATACTTACAGCGCTGCATTGCTATCATCTATGACAAATCATGACATCTTAGAAAAAGAATTAATTATTTATCTATTTGCTCCATGGTGGAGAGTGCGTTTGTATATTATCATTTTTATTCAATTTGAATATGTCAGTTTGATTTATCAGCGCTCTAATTTGCTGCCTTTTTGTCTAACTTGTTTGCCATGTTAGTTAAAAGGGACCTATTATACTTTAGTGTGGTTTACACAAGCGCCTCACAAGTGAAAGGTCGCTGGTTTGATTCCAACTGGAGACTCAAGCCCCTCTCACCATGGAGGGTTGTGTCAGGAAGGGCATCTGGCATAAAACCTCGGTCAAATTGCTGATGCCGATTAATTCGCTGTGGGAAAATACAAGGGTTTGAAACGATTTTGGGCAACTTTTATTTTCCATTTACAATTTTGAGGGATACAGCTATGACATTTCTGTCTCTAGAGAAATGTGTTAAAAAAAAGACTTTCAATTTCTTTGTGGTTTATTGCACTTATTAGCAATCTATTTAGTTATGATGGACTTGTTACATACATATTATGAAAAATTGTGATGTAAAGGTTGTGAACCCAGCCACAGGGGCCACACGCAAGTGCACTCCTAGTGCCGATCCCAAGCCTGGGAAAATGGGGAAGGTTGCATCAGGAAGGGCATCCGGCGTAACCTCTTTGCCAAATCCAAATGCAGATTCATAACACATGATCTGCTGTGGCGACCCCTAACGGGAGTAGTCGAAAGAAGAAGAAGAAGTGATGTAAGGTTGTATTAATGTGTAGCAAGTTGAAATTCTCCAAAAAATGGCCCTACAGCACATACAAATGTAAAGATAAGCTCTGGCGGACTTGTTCTGTGGTACGCCATAAAGGGTTAAACATGGCAAAGTTCCACATAATGAGTCAATGTATAGTCAAATGATTCCTGTGAGCTAAAATCGCAGGCTTCAGACAAGGGGTGCCACCAGAACTGATACTTATGATACATTTTGATGTTTGTGATCAAATTTAAAAATTTGACAATACTTGTTTTTTTCTAGTACCGTATGTACTGAGGCTGCAGTTCTTTCCAAACTGACAACCGCCTACAATTGTTCTACTTTATCCTGAAGAAAAAGAAAGATGTCCACAAGCACTGCAAAAACTACACGTCGAAGATGGCAACTAGTTCGACTACCTTGATGGCTCCACCTCGATTCGCTGATAAGAAAGGCACTAAGAGGAATGGAAGTACTTTGTGTTACAGGGGATAACAAAATACAATATGAAATAGCTTGTTTCCAACAGCGAAGAAACTGAGGGGCTGCACCAGTATTCCCTGCTTTTTCTTTCAAAGGGACAAAGGGCAAAAAAACAGGAAAAAAAAATCCTTTCACCACAGGCCTTAACACTTCATTACTCTGGGATTTCCAATTCACTCATTACCTGAACTATGGTTAAACATTACACCTTTCACCAGACTTCTTTAGTGAGAAATCAACAGCTCCATTTGGATATTATGGTACAGGAAGATTTAACTCTGATATGAAATCACAGGTGTTTATATCACAATTTCAGTCTGGGTTTCAGCATCGTTACACTTCTATTTTGGACATTTTCTCCCATCATTAATTTTCATGCAAAGCTGCTTTTCCCCAACTTATCAAATGTGTGTAATTTACTGCTTGTCCTTATCTTATTTATCTTCTAAATAGTTTTGAAATTGTGCTTCTTTGATATGTACCAAACACAACCTTTCAAAATGCTACCTTCTGTTTCTTTAATAGTTTGTAATATTTGACATCCTAAACGATTAAAACAATAAAAATTATAAGCAATTTAACGCAACACAAAACTGACAGTTGCAGCCTGTGTATAAATTAAAATTAAAATTAAAATGAATGAAATTTTAAAATACCCAGTGACACTGCACACTCCCTCCCAAAAGCCAAATGTAAACATTTGGTGACATGCAAAAGACTTTTTGAGTGAGTTATTTCATTGTGTCTGACATAATCTGAATGAAACAAAAAGTTATGACTTGAACAGAGGTGACTCACTTGTGTCTCAATGTGCGATTGTCCTGTGACTAAAAGCAAAAATATTCCAGTCACCCATCTATGCTGCAGGTACGAAGGGGCGGCATTCAAGCAATCCTTAGAAGCCTACACAGGGGAGGCAAACATGGATTTAGTTATTTGTTTGATAACAGGGAGGAGGTCATTTGGAAAGAGCTTAAATAGCTGGAATGATGGGAATGTCAGTGATGCAGCTTTACTGGTGAGGCTCCCTCATGGTTTCGTCAGGCAAAGGACGAAGAGTTTGAAAAAAAACATGCAGCAACGTAAAATAGGTGAAAGACTGCACGTTATGACTGTGTTTGTTTCTATAGTCGTTTTTGTTTATCCAAATGGGTGTGTGAGAGTGACTGAGTGAATGGATCCATGTGTGAACGAATGAATGATTGGTGACAAAACTAAATCCTTCTTCTGACAGGACCTGTAACTCAGCGGGGCCACACCCTCGACACAATGCGGCTGGCGAGGAGCAGCAAGGTTTGGCTGACACATCACTCATGCCGTCACCTTGGGTGCCTGCTGACGCTAAATCCCATCTAAACGTGCAGAGCTCCATGTTTGCTTAAGCTACTGATCCATGTAGTGGACCTGTCAAATGTTTTTTTGTGTGACAGAAGCAAATTACAAGGCAAGTCTGACTCTTAGCACACCCCTTAAATATAGAGAGGCCCGCCAGCATGGAGAGGAAGTGGCACAGGGTCGAATATCCAGGACAGCTCTGCAGTATGTGATCTGTTGGGGTTATATGTTTCTTAAGGGCCTCCGTGGCACATTCAGACACCACACAGGGGGCCGGGCAGGCTGACTGTCTAAGTGGTTTCTTTGTAAAACAGCAGCAGGAGCTGCACTTCGTCACCATGCTCCATTTGCCACAATGACACGCATCATTTGCGCTCCCTGCAAGGCTAGACAAGGACCACAACGTTCTTCTACCCTCTGGACCAAACCCAAGCCCTCTCACCTCCCCCCACAATTGAGCACGCACAAAAAATCCCAGTCTGTCTCAGTCGAAACCCTCGCTTAGTAAGTAAAACCCCACTCGACACTACACACTTATGTTAATCCTAATCTCCACAGTCTGAAATTCTTCCAGTTGAGCGGTGCATGAAGAATACCCTGAAACCACAGGATACAAGGCCTGAACAAACAGATGGAACCACCTCATCGAGCAAAAATCCATGAATAAACTATGAGGACATTAACTGCAAGACCTCCAACAACTGCATTTCTAAACATTAATATCAGTCCTTGATAGCTCAAATATGGGCAGCTTCCACTTTCACTCAGATCCACTGTGGCGTGTTTATTAGAGATTCAGAAAAATGGTCACAAGAAGGGAGAAGATTCAACTTGTTCCCAAAGTGTGCAATGCAGCATTCCCAAAAGATAGGAGAGGACCTCAGGGAGCATTTTTAAGTGACAGGTAGAAACAGTCCTGTTTTACTTTATTTTCACGACATTTCTCCTCCCTCTGAGCAACCATTCAGTATTTTACTTTACAGTTGCTTCTGTCTATTTAACATTTAACTGAAGTATTAAATTTTACACAGTGTAACTAATGTTTTATTTCAACTTTTTACAATCGATTCCTCTGCTGAGTTTTCATTTTTTTTTAAACTATCCAAAAAAAAATCTATCATAATTGCTATGATTTCATGGAAATTTCTTGTTTGGATGAACTGTCTTTTATACACTTTACTCACTTTTATTACAATGTAACCTGCTCGAGAAATTACAGTATGGTAGCCCCTTATTTCTCATCAATGCATAAGAAGTGTGTGCACATTTCTATATATTACCAAGTCACTTTGAGGTAGCATGAAAGCAATCTACCTTCTCTACCTGCAGCTGCTACAGAAGCTTCGCTCAGTAAAATGACAGAGAACTTTGAACAGACAGTAAAAAAATAATTTTCTGAGTAAATCGGACACTTGGAAAACTGGTCAGACTTATTGTTGTTATTATGGTACAGAGTGTGTCTCACCCTCTCCAGGAAACAGATGCCATTAAGCAGATCCACACCTGGCAATGGCTACTGTGCTATTTAGCCTGTTTACAGACCCCTTGAGGAGAATACAAGGGACCAGCTGGAGGTACAAAGTCGCACATGTGCGGCTAACGTCAGACACCTCCATCTGACAGAGGGGTAATAAATTCAGTGTTTGCTTTAGGACTGCGCTCTGTCCTGCACTAATCCTGCCTTTTGAAGTTCTGTAACCTCCCAGATGTCTGGAGGAAGTTTCCCCCTAAAAACAGTTTACACGTCTGATTGTATCTTTGACCAGGTTTTAATCACAAGTTAGGTCTGACCTGCATCCATCAGAAACAACAAGAGAGGCTGTGACACCATGTGAGATGGAAAAAGCATGCAGGTAAACGTTTGTCCACCCTATGGCTCCTTCTTTACCCCCACCTTCTGTTTAAGGGTACAGTAAAAGCCTTTGCAGCCATTTAGAGTGCCTTGCTGCCCTGCTGTGCAAACAGCCTATTAATTCCAGATCTGTGATTGTTTCGTACCATTCTTGGCCTGCAGGATCCAGCCCTCTCCTTTCTAACCTTGGCTCTATCATTGACACCTCTCTCAAATGACTTGCTGATCTCTCTTTCTGGTTCGCACACAGAAACGCCTCTAATGAGGTCCATGCAAGCCATGTGTCTTCATCTGTTTAAAAGCTTACACTGTGTAAAAAAAAAGATATAAAATCTGCAGTGAGTTAATTCCTACTGCACTTGAACTTGCACTTTCATCTGAAAAACCACCCACAGATTCTATTCAGCCTCTCATCTGTTGACAGTGTGGAGTTAAGAAATCAGCTGCAGGTATGTTTGAAATAGCAACTTGTGTGATCTACCTGCGGGTTTGTATTGAGACTCGGGAGCATTCGCCTCACCTGAGTGACGGCCAAGAAAAACAAAATGTGAAAAATCCTGCAACTGTATGGCTGCCAAGGAAAATGCAAGGAGCATGTCAAGTGTCTTGATCTTTAACAGGCAAATTTAATGTGCTGAGCTTTAAAAAAGTGCATGAATTAGACAGAGTACAAAATCACAGCTGAACTGAAAAATGCAGATTATAAATTTATAAACTGTGTGTCAATTGCATTCTGTCTACATTCAGGAAAATTAGGGAGCTGAAAAAAAAATGTTCAAAGATAGAATATGAATAAAGTTTTTCCTCCCTTAACTTTGTGTCTGTTAAGCTCAAATTAACAGGACCCTCTTGGTGCTCCCCACCAATGGGCAAGAGTACTGTTAATGTTCCCATAACACTGTCAAATAGGACCAGCACTGGAATGTAACTAAGAAAAGTACGAATACACTTAAGCCTTATTCTTCACCTCCAGCATTAACTGAATTCAAATATTGCACTTTGTACCTCATAAATTTTGCCATTTCAAACTGTGAATCTACTAATAAATTATGCTTTATTCTAGATTACGCTATGCTGCAGTATTCAGGTAATTAAAATAATCCCATGCTACAATAATAAAGCGATCTATGACCCAAAAAATATGATGCCTGTAAGTCTGGATTATGGCTACTTTGACTTTGGCTACTTCTAGTACTATTGCTTAAGCAGGTTTGTGACTTTTACACGAGCAAATACTGTTTTTTTGCCACTTTGCAAAACAGTTATTCATGCCTTCATCTGCATGAGGGCGCATGGCTGCAAATGAGCTTGAAGATCTGTCACTATTCTATGGGGAGTCAGCTACGCTCTTCTAAGTGGTTGCTCCTTGATGTGCCCCAGACCTTGACAGAGTTTGGAAACAAGGCTTTTTCATATTATGCTGCATGGTCATGGAATAATCTCCAGAAACGTATCAAGTTAGAAACAGTTGTTCCCTTGGAAAATTTTAAGATTATTACACAGAACGTACTGGAGGACACACGTACTCGTTTTTCTTGAAATATTGTTCCTTGTATTAGTATTTTATGGCTATTTTCAACTTATTTTCTGTGTTTTATTTTGTATGAGTTGTATTCTGTTGTCCATTTTGTATTCATGCTGCTGTTGCCTTGGCCAGGGCACCCTTGTAAAAGAGATTTTTAATCTCAATGAGACTCCCCTGGTAAAATAAAATAAAAAAAAATAAATCAACGTTTTCTACACTTCATTTATTTCTGATCGACTATTTTCTGTGGGAGCCCCCCTCCCCCCTTGCCTTGGTCCTACTGCCACCTGATTAGAGGTCCTAGAACCGCCCCTGTATGTGACTGAATAATTCGACAAATGTGTATGGAGGTGGATTCCTCCGCGCTGTGCGGCGTCTGAGCATTACGTTGAGTGTACGTGTGTGATTTAAAGCCATACCGTTTAGGTGAGATCCGGACCCCGGGTCCTTCCAGCTGACACCACATTGATTATAGAGTCCTGTCGCTGTTGCTCAGCCGGTTTAAAAAAAATATATATATAACCCCCCTGAAACTATTCACAGATATCTCTTTCTCCTTTTAATAGTCCGCGACATCGCATGAGCGCCCCAAAAAAAATCCGCGACAAGAAAAAGGGAAAGTAAAGAAGTTAGACAGCAGTAAACTCTCTCCTGTCCTGAGCGTATGTAATAATTCTGGAAAGCTATAAGAGGAAAAAAAATATTAAGCACAGTGAAGATCTGGGTATTCCAGGGCTTGTTTTGTTGCTCCAAGAGGAGCCAGGGGTAAAGGTAACTCAGTGCAAAAATGTGAGCGACGAAGTGAAGCGGTGGAGAAGCTGCTCGAATGTTTTAAGATCCCAACTCCGCCTGAAACGCCCCCACCGCCACCCCACTCTGTAGGTTAAGGAAGATATGGGGACGAGCTCTGCAGCATGTATGTGAGATCAGAGGTATAAAAGAAGCGCTTCTAAAGCAAACGCATAAATTAGAAAACAGCAGTTAGCCGCAAAGCTTGATTTGGTGTATTAAAATTAGCATGCGTAACTGGAACATCTTTAAACCGTCGCCTCCCCTTTTTTTTTTTTATCCCCGCCTCACGCTTCACAGGAAAACAGACTATAGGCGCTGCCAGTAACGCGGTGGTGTTGGCTCCGGTCCATCACGGTGAGTTCACTACAGGAGCTGCGAGTGAGTGCAAGCAAGCCGGGCTGGGTGCTGTTATTCTGCACGGCTCTCTTCTGCAAGTGCAAGGGTGCAACGTGATCCCAACAATCAAACCTGAGGACGTAACTGTGTGTTTTAATGCCAAACTTCAGTCTGCTGTCGGACGGCTTCCTCTTTGCCGGCTCCTGATTTTTGGATGTGTTTGCGAGGCATGTCAAGGCTTACAGGTTCATTGCATATCAAGCTCTGAGAAAGAAAAATGAGAAGTATTTAAGTGTACTGTGCAATGAATCCCTAATTCAAAACGTCCATATTTACAGAGGTGTGCTCACTGATTTGGTGGCTTTGGGTGATAACGAGTATGGGGGCCCCTGAAATCCCCCATCCAACCAGCCTTGGGTTTTATGAATAACCATAGACTGTATAAAAGATGGCCATAGATAGAACACCGCCACAGCGGATCATCCGCCTCCATCTCACCCGATCCCTTATATCTTCTGTCACTCCAACCCTCTGCGTGTCACTCCATCCGTGAACTGTCTCTGTTTCCTTCCTCCTGCCCGGCATCTCCATCTTTAGCATCCTCTGGTCACAGTCCCTACATCAGCGGCTGTGGCTCAAGAGGCACAGCGGGTCATGTTCCGACAGGAAGGCTGGCAGTTTGATCCCTGGCTTCTCCAGTCACGGCCAAGATACTGAACCCCGAAATGCTCTCAATGCATCCATTGGAGTGTGACTGTGTGCATAGCAGTTAAATGTACTTATAGTAAAAAGTGCTTTGAATGCTCAGAGTAGAAATCAGTCCATTTAGCATTTAATTATTAAATCCCAACTGTCACCTCCACACTTCTACCTTTCCCTCTCTCTCTGCCTCCTAACATGCCTTCCCCCCCTCTCCTATTCCTCCCTTCTCTTTGGCCAACAGTAAGATAGTTGGCACCAGTGGAGGTTGCTGTTAACCTGGGCCTCAACCAATCTGGTGTGGAAATCGTTTTATGAATCCACATACACTACCAGTCAAAAGTTTGGACACACCTTCTCATTTCTCACTGACTTCCGCACAACACAGCTGATGGTCCCGACCCCATTAAGGCAAGAAATTCCACAAATGAGCCCTGACAAGGCACACCTGTGAAGCAAAAACCATTTCAGGCGATTACCTCATGAAGCTCATGGAGAGCATGCCAAGAGTGTGCAAAGCAGTAATCAAAGCAAAGGGTGGCTATTTTGAAGAAGCTAAAATATAAAACATGTTTTGAGGTATTTCACACTTTTTTCTTCACTACATAATTCCATGTGTGTCATTCAACTGCCAACTATGTCATTCATAGTTTTGATGGTTTCAGTGAGAATCTACAATGTAAATAGTCACGAAAATAAAGGAAAACCATTAAATGAGGTGTGCCCAAACTTTTGACTGGTAGTGTATGTGATTCGGCAGAGGTTTTTTCCTGGATGCCCTTCTTTACGCAACCCTCCCCATTTACCCAGACCCTGCTTTGCGCACTGGGGCGGAGTCATGCTGGAACAGAAAACTGCCTTCCCCAAACTGTTCCCTCAGAGTTGGAAGCATAAAATTGCCCAAAATGTCTTGGCGAGCTGAAGGGCCCAGGCCAACCCCATAGCATTATTACTTCACCACCAAATTTTACAGCTGACACAATGAAGCAATGCACGTCTTTAAACATGTTTCCATAGCTCCAGAGTCCAGTGGCTGCATCGGTTACCTCACTCCACCTGACACCTGGCATTGTGCTTGGTGACGTAAAGCTTGCATGCAGCAGCTCAACCAGGGAAATCCATTCCGTGAAGCTCGCAGTGCACAGCTTTTTATTAGACGTTCGCCTTACAAGTGAAATGTCAAGCCCCCCCCTCACCATGAAATATTGCGTTAGGAAAGGCATCCGGTGTAAAACCTCTGTTAGATTACCAATCTGGATTAATCTGCTGTGGTGACCCCCTGGGAACAATACAAGTGAGCAGCTGAAGGTACAGATAATAATAGAATATCTGGGAAGGAAGAAATTTCATGAACTAACTTGCTGCATCTGTGGCATCCTATCTCACTGGAATTCAGTGAGCTCTTTAGAACGACTCATTCTTTCACAAATGTTTGTAGAGGTGGACTGCGTGGCTAGGTGTTTGATTTTATACACCTGTGGCATGGAACTGAACAAAACACCTGAATTCAATGACTAAGAGGTGTGGCCCAATATTTTTGTCCATATAATGTCTTTGAGTCTGCACAGACGCTTCCCCCTCTTCTACATTTGTGTGCTTTTTCCTTCAAAAATCCCTTCAAGTCATAATACTTAGGACCACATCGTGTTTATACACTGAAGGAGAAATAAATTCCATGTTGCTTTAACTGCTTTTTAAGTACAATTTCACAAACTCATAGGCATTTTTTAGAAGCAGCCACTAGTAGCTTGGGTTGAAATTTGAAAAAAATATTCTGAACGTTTCACTTTTCTTTGATTTTGTTCTTTATTCTCCAGCTGCAAAATTAAAAGAAAAACCTGCTACCCTGATGTGTTCGTATTACCTCTTTACATGTGTAAATTATATTGAGCGACTAATCTCTATTCATTTTTATTGAGAATGTTTCACTGACAGAAACAAGTTTTATGTGGACGTTTAAAGGGTTTACCTGGGTATTATCCAAGTTGTCGTTGATGTTATGAATAACTATAAAATGTTGAAAATTACTTACTTGCAAATAGTGAAAACAGCTATTGACACTGCAGGCAAAGAAACAGGTGTCTGCTCTTTGGTGCACATCCAAAGTGCCTCTTTATGTTTCAGCGTGAAGCGTTTTGTAACACAGTTTTGACATACTACTTTTGATATAATTGCTTGCATTTTCCTCAGACGTACCTGTTATTATGTGTGTTTTGTTTGTCGTTAAAAGCATGGTTTTAACTCCTCTTCGGACATTCATCATTGATGTTGATGGTTAAAGGCTGCAGTGTTTTTTGTATGTTTTTTTTAGATGTGACAGATGCTGTATGGGTGACCACAGACAGTTCAGGACTACTTTAAAGCTGAAAGGATGAAAACAGGAGCTGCCGACTAGCCGCTCTGTTTCCTCTCAGATCTTCGGGGGAAAGTCGGCGAAGTCCCGGAGCGGTCACAATGGAGGTCTGTGGAGGACACGCAGGCAGACCGACAGTTCAACAGGTCCTCAGTGCAGATAAGTCACCCCCATACACACCAGACGAGTTTTCAGTGCTATTGACCCGCGAGAACAGCGCGCCCACTGAGCCTCCCCACCTTGAATGGCCTTGTTGAAAAGGAAAGCCATAAATTGGCGGATGAGCGGCGAGAGGATGGAGGGGGGCGACGCTGCCTCCCACTCATCCCGCCTCCACCCCCCCTCTCTTGCTCTCTCACATGCTATCTCTTTCTTTCCTTTACCAAGTAGTGGTTTCCATCTCACTAAACCCCTTTCCCTCTGAATGTTTAAAAAGATGAAAGGATAAGGAAAAGAATGGAGACAAAAGAGTGCAGGCTTGTGTTACAACCCTGCCCCTGAGAGACTGCTCATGAAAGAGTTTGGGGATGGGAGAGATAGGGACCTGGAGAGGAGACACAGAAAGAGAAGGGGGGATCATGAAAAGAGGGTTTTCAAGCCACTAAAACGGGTCACTTCTGTATAGAGAGGCAGACTGAAGTGCAGTCTTCACTCAGAGACGGAGACATTTAACACTGTCAGGACCCTCAGATGGAAGGCAGCGTTGATATGCTTGCACTCATTGACTGATTGCGCAAACACACATGATCGCACACAGACGCACAGACTTTTTGTTTGTCTTATCCACGCGCACAGCGCAGTAGAATTAGATTTCTGAGAATCACCGACCAGATCGTCGTTGCCACTAGCTGTCAAACACAAACACCTGTGCACATACACACACACACACACACACTCCCTGGTGTCTCCTTTGCGGCATTCTTTCCTCTTGGCATTTACTTTCAGTCAGTCAAAATCCTTGCAACCCTCCCACCATTCTCTCTATCTCCTTCTCTGTCTGAACTTGCCCTGCGTGCACTTAGAAATTTCCACCTCGGGGTTCATCAGTGAGAGTTCAAGTGGTTGGGAGATAGAGAGCAAGAGAAAGTTGTTAGCTCAGTGTGGACAGGAAGCTCCGTCAAACAAAGACGATGCCTGAAAAGGCAGGGGCGAGTTTTCTCAGGCCCTTGCCCTCTTGCTCTCTCTGTCACTCTGTTCCTCGCGTGCATGTGTAAGGCATGCAAATGTAACTGCAGCCATTTCGCAAACAAGGAGACATAGAGGTTTATTTAAGGCATTCATTCACAGAACAAGTTTTGCTTCATGCTACCACACTAACACGTCACATTAAAAGCTTTCTTTAATCCTTGTGTCATCACAGGCCTTTAAAGTTAAATCACACTATTTAGCAGGCAAATAATTCAGTACTTTGCAGTGGTTTTCTGTTCTGGAATAGGTTTCCGGACTATTATTAAAGCCCCCGTAAAAACCAGCAAACAGATTATTTTTATAGTGCAGTGCTGCCTTGCACAAAGTCTGTCACAACTCTAAACTCTAATTTTACCAGAATAATTGAATTGGACTCCACACATGATCCGCCTTTTGGATCCTCACATTTTCAACTGGTTCTCATTTGGAAGTTTCCAGATGTCACTTTTTCTCCCTTCGGCCCCTGTGATGAAACCTTTCCCACAGGCAGCACCGTCAGGCATTGACTTGTTACTTCTGCACTGGACATCCTCCTCCATTTGAAACTCGGATCTGAGCGTAATTGGAAGGTAGCTATTATGGCAATTATTGCAAATAGCTGAGCTGAGCTGTCGGGGTGAGGATCTCAGTCTGTCTGTCCACAACAGAGCAACCAAGTCAGACCGCAATTACAGATCCTCAACCTCCCCGAGGTACCTGGTGTCACTCCTCCATCATCCCCTCTTCTGTCTTCACTCACTTTAATCTTTCTTTTACTGTCTCCACCTGATTTTTTTGGCATTTTCAATCCTTTTTGTTGTTTCTTCTATCACTTGCCTCACACCCTCTAAATCCCACTTTCTTCTCCTCCTGCTCACCCCTAAAAAAAAAACCTCTCTAGCAAAAACTGCCGCACCATTGCTACCACACACATACACACTGAGGTATAGCTGCATGTGTTTCCAATTTCAGGCGTAATGCTCCTTTCTCTGCAATCTGACCCAATTAGCCAGAGCTTCCCTGGAAATGCCCCAGTCGCCAGACATGGTGGCAAAGAGGTAAAGGGTTAAAGGTGAGGTCATTCATGAGGTAGATAGAATCTGATGAATGCATCGCCTTTTGTCCGTCTGCCTGTCTTATACATCGCTGTGTGTGCTGCTTTAGCTGCTGTCCATCTTCCCCCTGAACATATTTGGCACAGGTGTCGGACTGAGCAGAAAATGCAAGCCAAGCCTGAAATTAAATTTCACAGCTTACTAAAGGTCAAAGAGGATGAGTGACAGGGTCTGGAGCCAGACCACACATAAACATGCAAACAACACATATACACTTAAGAAAAGAATGCATGTGTGCACACACGCCCATACCGACGCACTGCTGCACTGACAAACAAACAACACATGCGGCTACAAGTCTTTCCTGCATGAAACTGAAATTAGCCTATGGAATGTTCACCTTCGGGAAAAGGGGTTTGGGAGGGAGAGGGAATATGAGCATCAAAGCTGCAAAGCCCTCATTAGGAGAATGGGGTTTGGTAATTCTGTTTAATGCCTAATTAGAAACAGGTTCAAATGGGTGCAAAATGCAGACTGGCGCTGGATTGCATTGCCTGGCAGTCTGCCCCATTCCAAGTCGCTCTCAGTTTGGATTTTGTGTTATGTGCAATGTAGCTGGGTCATTGTTAGTTTATGAAACGGCCCCAGACGCCACATGCGCGCACTCTGCATGTCTTGTTTACATCGTCTGCATCGCCGTTCCCTCTCCCCTTACAGCATCTCTTTTCCTCTCTGCAGATTACCCCTCAGTCACTCCTCCTCGTCTCCTTATCTGTGCGTCCTCAGTGTCTCATTACCGTGCCTGGTCCACCTACAGCGGCTACACTTTCATTTATTCCGGATCCCCCAGATTAGACATGCAGCCTAAATAGTGAATGATCTATTTACTGTTACGTCTTCCATGTCCCTGGCACAGTCTACACCTGTCCTTGTTTCCCTGTATTTTTGGACTTTTTCACCCTTCTTTCCCCTCTACGGTCCTCCACATCCTCTCACCTCCTCTTCCATTTCTCTTTTTTGCCAGGGGGAGAAAATGTTACACATTGTAAACTTTACTCACTGTACAACACCCTCAGGATTGGATTTCAGTGGCAGACTTTGTATTTGAACTGCTATGGCAATTAGTAGGGGATAGACTTACAGCGCACCTACTGCACAATGGAGGCACCGGCCCAGTTGTACAAGCCCCTGTTCCCATTCTGCCCCTCTCCATCTGTCCTCCTGTGGGACTATGTGTGAGACTGTGTGTGTACATGGAAGTGCACATTTGAATTCTTGTTGTTTGCATGCTTTCATCTGTTTGAGTGTAAATTTTTTGTTGTTGGCATTGGATAAAACCAAACTCAGTCAGTGACCACACTTTTAGTATACAATATATACAATGCAGTAACAGTTGGATTATACCATAGGCTATGGGCAGAAACTAGAGTCAATTAATATATAATTTGTAATAATCAAAAATATTTCCTCATAAGGAAAGATAAATGAAGCTGCAAATGAAGCTGATGCAGTTCCTCTAATGGCCACTTGAGACTTATTCCAGACAGCAAGTCAATCCCCGTAGACTTCCATGATGAAATGTCTAACTTTCCATGACTAAAAACCATATTTGCAGCCCGGTACAAACATATTATTTGGTTTGTATATATAGTTTTCCTCTTCATGACAACTGTACAGTAAGTGTTTTTTTTATAACTCATCCGTTAAGGTTTAAATCTAGGAACATGGCTGTTTGATTGACAGGTGTGCCCACATGATCAGCTGTAACTGATACCTGTTGCACCACGTCAAGTCCCTGAACTTGGATCTCTCCGCTGTGTTTGTGCTTTTGATGCCTTTTAATGGAATTATCTGACAAATAATACAGCTTGCTGTGTGCTACAGACCATCCAAAAAGTTTGTCTTACAATTTTAGTAGTGTTTCATGAGTTTGCCGCTAATTAGCAAACATGTCTCTGTGCGTTGCACTGGTGCATAGTTTGGATTTAGTCTGTGCAGTCTTGAGTGCTTGAGTTGAAAGTAACTAGACTTCTTAGATTCTTTAAAACCCTTCATCTCTTCATTTCTAAAAGCCGAGGGGGACTTCCCATCTCAGCCTTTCGGATGAGATGGGAAACATCTTCAGGAAACTAAAAAGAACTCCAGATGCTCTCAACTGAAGTACTTAAGAGTCAGCTGATAACTTTTCACTCCACTCTCTCCTCTCCTCCTCTCTCTCTCTCTCTCTCTTTCTCCATCACTTCTCAGTCACTAACGTTGAGGCTTCAAAATAAATAGTCCAGAAACCAGTGGGTGATTTCATGGCAGCTGTATTCATCATTTATGTACAGTCTGTGTGAAAAAAACACTTTAAATGTTCTTATTTTTCTTTTGTTTAACTTTTGCTTAAAACTGCATTGTGGTATAAACCATTTACATAGAATCAATAGTATTCTATTTTATGCATAAATGGGTGCATCAAGTTCAATTTTAACCTGTAAAGTATCAACATTCCTGACTTAATCAATGTCTAGCTGACCTAAATATTTGGTAAATCTGTTGTCTGCATCCTGTTAAGCTAAAATTAGAATAGATGCAGGAAGCAGTGCCATCTGCTCAACAGTCCACAGTCCTGGACTGAATTTCTGAAGTTTTCAGAAGTTATGCCACATTAGAGGATCTAACAGAATGCATATAAGATACCTTTTTTACTCTTATATTTTTAAGGTACTCTCAATGACTGTAGTTTCATGTATCTGCCGTGCCAGCAAGAAAAAGGTCATGCAGGTTTCATGCCATACCAAAGAGTGTTTCCTCATTAATGTGTGCAAAGTCACGTTGTCATACAACATCATCTGTGACAGTTGAGATGTTTCAGTCATAAATCAATCCTGCCCCCTCGTAAAGCTCAGCGACAGGCCTCCGGTCGATGCAGAGCTCTGGTATGACAAACCTGAAACTCCTCATCTTCTTTATCAGTTTATTTCTAACTCTGTGTATTGATAAAGTGTCATGGTTCATGGAAAAAGCCTGACCCTTGTATGTGCAGTATGTTGCAGCTCCACCCTTGGGCCCCCATGCACTTTGAGGCCTCACCGACTGACACTGATATCTGTCAACATATCCCTCAGAAGGAAGCTACTGTGCAAGTTTCTTCAACTCAGTGCAGAGTCATAGCACCCTCCTGTGGAAGGGAGGATAATCGTAGACACCCCCCCCAACACACACACACCCCACTCCCACCCCCCAATGTCCCAAAGTCCTTCCTTGCTGAGGTTTTTGTATGAAATCAGTTTCTTCAAATTATTTTTAAACTTTTCATGTCTCTCTTCCACCTTGCTTGCGATGAGTATCACTGACAGTTGTTTCATATCCTGTGGATTTCAAAAATATATATGAAGCGATTTAAAAGAGACCTGTGATAGATACAGTCAATGAGGATGAGTGAAGGGAGGGAGGGGAGGAGAGGAAGGGTGAGATGCAGCGGGGTGAGGTGGGGGAGGAGAAGGGCTCAGAGAACCAAGCTGTTGTATTAATCTGCAAATTTTCGAAGATGACGCAAGGACTGTGACTTCGCCTCCCGTCCCCTCTTCGTCTTCATCTCCACATCCCTCCTCTCTGTGTCTCTCCCGATGCCTCGCTCTTGTCGGATGGGAGACAGCGACACACAGCAGGTAAGCCTGGGTACCTCCTTCTTGTCATTTTTTCTCCTTCATTCATTTACCGCTGACACATGCGGTAGATTTGCATCATTTGTCACCTTCACCGGAGTTATTTTGTCATTTGTGATTATTGTTTTACTGTGCGTTTATTTTATGGGATGTATGAAAGCTTCAGAGAAATCACTGGTCTGTTTCAAAGATTCTGAATGAGATTTCGGTTCAGGATCTTGGTTTTGGCGATCTCCGCTTTTTCAACATGTGGGTTCTGTGATGCCTTATCAAATATCAGTGTTGCTGTACTATGCTGGCCTCTCTGCAAAAGAAAGGAAGAGATTCAGAGAGAGAGATTCCAAGCTGGAATAAGGAGTTTCCAAAATGTCTGGTGACCAAATGAGAAGATGGATTTACTGTACGGAGGGAATGAGCTGTGTGGAATTTGGTCCTGCTGGAGTGAGATGCGATAGAGAAAGTTGTAGCCACATATCAAAAAGGAAAATATGGGAGAAAGGAGGAAAGCGAGAGGAGAAAAAGAGATTTTATAAACTGCAGAGCTTTACAAGGGTGAAGAGAGCAGATGTGATAGACAGTCTGTGCTTAAGGAGTTCAAACAACAGATTAATGCACTCAGATTATCGTCCAAAAGAGAGGAGGGGAGGGATGTGTCTGTGTGTCTCTGACATGTGTTCACACACACACACACACATACACATGCACAGTCATGCACACAAAAACTCATATGTTTTACACTCCATACTGTAGTAAATCATGATGATTTCCACAACTCAATTGGTTAATCAGACATTATATGACATTCGGAGCTGCCACATTTTCCAAACAGGCTGTCACAGCCTGGTCTCCCTTAATAGCAAAGTAATCTGAAGCCTCCCCATAACACACCTCATAAAATTGTACTAATAAACTAAAGCAAATAGTAAACTACCTTAAGCAATAAAAATTCAAGTGAGATATCGTTCTGCACCAAAAAGAATTAGAATGGATAGCGGCCCTCAGATCTGAATGTGTTTTTTTTTTAGTGCCACGCAGCCAAATGAGGATGCATTTTGACCCATGTGTATTCACGTGTGAGCAGTGCTGATCTGATCTACACTGACACTTCACTGACCTTAACCCCGATGCTGTTGTGGTCTGGTAAAGCCATATACCTAACATGAGTTTGAAGGCAGATGTGCATATGTTGAACGAGTTTACTCCACTTTGAAACACTCGTGCTGTGTCTCTGTGTCATCACTGATATCTAGAATATGCAACTCTGCAAGGAGAAAAGGCCAATAAGGTGGATTAGGGATGCAGAATTCCCAATATTACTGCTGGATATTAATATTATTATAGTTTTAGATGTTGTTGCTGCTGTTTTTACTTTAAGTATTGAAAAGGGTTAAGGTTTGAGAGCAGTGATCAAATCTGGATTCAGCATTCAATAGGATTATGAAGTCTACAACCGTTCAGTATGTACTGAGTTTGGCTTTCAACAATTTTAAGGTTTAAGGCTTTCAAGGTTTTTCCTGGCTCAAAATAGGCCTTTGGGAGTAGCTATTGGCAGATGGTTCTCTCTCCCTGAGCCTGGTTCAGCTGGAGGTTTCTTCCTGTTTAATGGGAATTCTTCCTTCCCGCCCTTGCCACGTGCTTGCTCACAGTCCAGTCGTTGGGCCATTACCTTACAGCGTAAAAGACCTTTAGATGGCCGTTGTTGTCAGAGTCATAACATGACCATGATTGGTCCTTGTATAGAATGTATTATATGCTCAAGTAAATGAAACCCAGCGTAAAAACAAAATCTTATCATTACGGAAGAAAACCTCATTACCTCACTAATTAAAAATAGAAAGGAGAACGAAGATTTTAAAAAGGCATTGAAACTTAGAGCTTAATAAATTAACCCGTTTTGGAACTTTAGGAAGCAATCCCTGTTTTCCAGTTGCCCTGTTGACTAATTAGACCCAGATCTCAAATGATTATTTATTAGCCGAGCAACAGAAGAAACATTTTAATGCTTCTAGTCACTTTCAAAGGACATGTAGATTCTCAGAAAATTCTGTCTTCTCAGGTGTGTGAATCTGCTGCTTTTCTTTAATGTATGTATCAGCAAATTGGATCTCTCCATCATCTAGACTGTTGGATGAACGAGACTTCATGCTTTATGGTTGATTTTTTTTTTGTGACAATTTTCTGTCGTCTTATGGAGCAAATGAGTGAAGATTTGTCATAAAAATGTCACATTTGTGGCATCAAGTTAAAAAAAACAAAACACACAAGTCACAACACACTTACATTTTTCTATTTATTAGTCATATGATAGTAATGTATTGTGTAGTTTATTGTGGTGCAGCGCTGCAATGCTGCAGTGACCATCCTCATCTCCCTCTGCTGAACGAGGGTGGTGGAGGGGCGGGATGAGGATTATATCTCGATCCCTTTGCAAAGCTCACACTAAACAATCAACCATTGGAAATAATCCTCCGAGACACCCGTACACACCCATAGTTACACACACACACATACAGATGGCTCCCTAAACATTAAAATGCAATGCCTATTTATAACACACACAGTTGTAAGTACAGAGCTCAGTATTGTGTTTATAATACGAACTCTAACCTTGATTGAAAAAAAGTTAATGTTGATCATCTTGATGTTATAACAGACAGCATTTGATGGGAATTTACTCTGTGTAGAAAGCAACAATGAAACAGGGGATTTAGTGGGAAATGAGTGGTTTGATTGGTTTGTATGTCGTCATAAAATGATCCCATCTGGATGTAGAGGTTCGACTAGTTCGGTGTTCTGTTATAGTCCACGTTCGTTGCATCAAAGCCTGTCAAACAACAACAGTTTATATAAAATCTTTTTACAACCTCAGGTGGCATTTTCACATATTTATCAATTTAAAAACCCAAAGAAATTCAGTTTAAGGCAGTATCTTTTAAAATGACTGAAATGATCAGCGACTTTTTGTTAAAACATAGATTTTCAATTTTGTATGTATTCCTAGTTAGTGTCGTCACTCAAACCACATTTGGATTTTTATGTTGATTTTTATCACGTCAAAAAAGATGTTTCAGCATCAGTTAACTCGGTGACAATCGGACATGCCGGGAGGAAGGGGAGGGGAGTTGGAGCTGTATTTGCTGCATCCGTTTGATCTCTTGAATGAACATCTGTTATCGACCGGTTGGATTATTAATGTGGAAGACTACGAGTGGATATAATGAGGGGGGTTGATAAGTCTGTGATAGCCAAACTGAGGTAGATATTTCTACATTTTGTCTCCAGCTGCTTGGGCTAATTTACAATAATCACAGCCTGCTCTTCAGGGAGATTTTACTCATTCTGGCATCGTGACACGTCGCCCTGGAAGCCATGACGATTAAGAAGATGTGTCGTAAGTACACGACCGCATGTGGAGACTGATTGTGACGGTTGTCACACGCTGCATAGGTCATCGTCACACATCAGATGGATGACCACAGTGTTTACGCTGAGGATCCTCATGTTTATCCACTCGCCATTACTCTGAAAGTCGCTGTGGGAGACTTTCTGTCTTGTGGCTGTATTTGGAAGGGAGGGCGTGTAAACAACAGTGCTATCACTACTGTACCAACAGGGTTTAGTGCCTCATTGATTTTTTTCTTCTTTTCCGCTCCAAGCTGGCCTCACTTTAAAGTTTCTTTTCCTTTTACCACTGTGCTTAGCTCGCATGATTAACGCATTTCCAAAGCTCTTGCAAAGACTTAAGGGCATTCTGCCTTCAAGGAACTATGCTTCTACATCCGCAGCCTACCTGGCAGTGTAGTATTACTAATAATAATGTGTCATATTGCGCTGAAATCCATGAATTACTTGAAGCTACCTGTCCAAACTGAACCCACTGACTTGAATTGCTGCATTTTATTTGGGATGCTAAGGTGTAATATGATGTAACAGGCATGCTATGCCTTACTTGACTGTTGCTATATAGTTTGTTAAGGTCTTTTCAAGCAAGACATTAGAACCATAAGGAGTCAGATTCAACCTCACAATATCGTGAGTGGTTTCTGTTTTCCTCAGCTGAACAGAGCCAGCAGGTCAGCCCAGCTTGAGCTGGTTCCTCGAGGCCAGCTACATTTTGTCTTCAGCAGCTCTGACATTTCCTGGAGCAGGAAAGTAATCTGTCTGTTGGGGAAGGAAGACAAATTTGCAGCACAACTTCAGGTCCTTGAGGATGTCTTTGCAGCTTATACTCTTCACTCCTGCCCTCATCTCAGGACACATGCTGTTCCTTCATTTTTTTTTAAGGCCGCTATCAGGAAACAAAGGTTTAATATCTAGCTTTCACCGCTGGAGAGGATGACAGGCACCCTTATTCTCACAGTATCATTCTTTAACACTTGTAACAAGAGGTTAGGTTTGTTTCGCACTTCATGTCTGTTAAAAAGTAATGACTTTCCCTACATATCTAAAAGAAAACAGCAGTGATCATAGTTTGAGCACCACTTGATTGTGAAATTTTGCTGGATTTTATCTGCCTGTTGTGGTTTATTCTCATTTGTGTATATATAACTAAAGTGCATGTAGTGAGCTGACATTACTAAATAATGTTCTTGCTAAGAATGACATAAGGATTGAAAAGAGGATTTGGGAAGAATATTAACAGAGGAACCCCCTCCCCCTCCTCTCTTTTGTACTCCATTCACCAAGGATTATATCTCTGCAACTGAAACTTGGCTGGGCATTCTCTGCCCCTGATATATACCATTTCAGATCTCACTAGAAGTTTAAATTTGCACTTGGACCGGCAAATGTTGCAGATTAGAAAGGGACAGGTATATGGCCAGAGGGAGCAGGAAATGAGAGCATGGAGGTGAATACATGAGAAGAAATAAACCAGTAGGTAATTTTTTTTTGCTCTCCCTTTGTCTACTGTGCTTTTGATGAATGTGTCTGACTGTATGCGTACTGCTGCGGAAAATGCCATCTGCTAAATTGATAAATTATAATCATGTCTGATTGCAATTGTCTCACGAAGTCAGACTGTTTGTAAATGTGACACTCAAACTTCTGACAGGGATTTGGCACGACTGCACCGTTCTCCAGATGTTTTTATATACGATTAATGTTGAGACATGTTGACAGGGGGTCTCTAAAATTTCTCCGTAGACAATAAATGTATAGTGTTATTGAACAGCAGACACATTCTGTCTTGATGACGCTTTCTTTGTTTTGCTCTGGAAAGAAATTTGAAATGCACAGGAGCTAAAATAAACTTTTATTGATAATTATTAATCATTGACGTGAGTTTATTGAAGAACTCTTTGCTCACTCAGAGAAAGGATTTATTTGGCTTTACTGTGAAAGTTAAAAGTGGTCAGAAAATGAACTATTTTGCATGTGGGCTTCCATAATGACAGGAACATTTTCTAAATTATCATCTTCTACATTTAGTTGCCTTACTGATTTACAATTATGCAGAAATCAAACTTGATTTTCATTATCAAGTTATCCTTTTTAAATAATCCTGGCCAGATTGTAGTGTTAGTCTCAGTCCAGCACTTTTGTCAATGATTAAATAATATCTGTTGGCTGGATTACCATGCAGTTTCTACAGATATTCATGGTCCCCAGAGGATGAGCCTACTTGCCCTGGTGATTTTCTGTAACTTATCTGTGTTGCTGAGGCAGCAGTCTAAGCAGAGGCGTTCAGACCTCACTCTCCCCAGCAACCTCCTCCAGCTTTTATGGAGGGGACATGGAGGCATTTCCAAGCCTCCTGGTGGGACAAGGTAGAAACACCTCTCATTGGAGGTGCCCAGGAGGCATCCTGGTCAGATGCCTGAGCCACTACAACTGGCTCCTTCTGCTTTGCAAAGCTTTTGCTGTGGAGGAGCAATGGCTCTACTCCGAGCCCCTCCCAAACAACTGAGCACTTCACCCCTTATCTAAAAGAGAGCCCAGACACCCTTCAGACAAAAATTATTTCCACCAATTGTATCTGCGATTTCAAGCTTTCAGTCACTAACCGAAGCTCATGGTCATTGGTGAGGGTAGGAACATAGATCAACAGCTTTGCTTTCACACTCTCGTCATCGCAAAAGCTCTGCAAAGCATCCACATTACTGCTGAAGCTGCTGCGATCCATATGTCCATCTCCCAATCTATTCTCCCCCTCACTCATGAAAAAGACCACGAGATATTTAAACTTCTCCACTTGGGACAGCAACTCATTCTCAACCCAGAGTGGGCACATCACCCATTCTAGCTGAGGACCATGGCCTCAGACTCGTGCTAATTCTCATTCCTGCAGCTTGGCTGCAAACTTTATATTAATCCTGAGAGGTCAAGGTCGTCATTGGTGATGTTCCTGACCCTAACGCTAACCCAAGGCAATTAAAATATGTACTTTTTTGTGTTTTAATAAATTGCTCTTCCAAGTCTTTGCAATCAAGGAACAAAAAAAAATAATTCCAAAGTTTAACATCAAAAATTATTCTGTTTTTTTTCCAAAAAAGTTAGTTTTATGCAGTTAGTGTTATCACCTATGATGAGAGACTTCAGCAAGTTATTGACTTTGGTGAACCTCCTGCTTTCTGTTTAGAAACAGCAACAGATAAAACTTTAATTTATCCTGAAAATATTTCATGAGTCTGGGAATCCGTCGGCTAGTCAGCTGACTTAGCCTCTCGGGGCCACAGCAAATATTTCAGGGCCTGTTGTGTAGCCAGGATGTCCAGATAGCGGATGACAGATATCTGCTTCAAGACTTCCTGTTCCGTGTGCTGGTCATTGTTTACCAATGCACATGAATTCAAATAAAGTAAAAAAAATATAAATTATTGTCATTGATAGTCTCAAGATTACATTTCAGCAATGACTGATGATCACCGTGGAGCCAAAGCCTGCATAAACTCAGACTACACGTGGACAACAGCCAGAAAGCTTCCAGAATAAAAATGTTGTCTCTTGCCTTCAGATTCTATATATTTCTAGTTCATGCTACAGATATTCATGATGACCAGAGGATACTAATGACTCCACTAAAATTAGACTATGGAAGATTGGAAAAAATGTCCTGGTCTGATCAGTTTTGACTTCTGCAGCAACACTCAGATGGTAGGGTCGGAATTTTGTGTAAACAACATAAAAGCATGGATCAGTCTTGCCTTGTGTCAACGGTTCAGGCTGGTGGTGGTGTAAAGGTGTGGTGGATGTTTTCTTGGCACACTTTGGGCCGCTTAGTACCAGTTGAGCATCATTTTAACACCACAGCCTACCTGATGTCCACCCTTTTATGACCACAGTGTACTCATCTTCTGATGGCTACTTCCAGCAGGATGACATGCCATGTCACAATTTCAACTCATCTCAAACTGATTTTTTTTTGAGGAGGACAGTAAGTTCAGTGTACTTAAATGGGCTCCACAGTCACCAGCTTTTAATCCAATAGAGCGCCGTGGGATGCAGTGGAACGGGAGATTTGCATCATGGTGTGTAGCTGACAAATCTACAGCAACTGTGTGATGCTGTCATGTCAATATGGACCAAACACTCTTGAGAAATATTCCCAGCACCTTGATGAGTCTGTTCCATGAAAAATTGAGGCAGTTGTTAAGGCAAAATGAGGTCCAATCTGGTGCTAGTGAGGTGTATTTAATGAAGTGGTCAGTGAGTGTATAGTAAGTCTCCCAGTTCCTTAAGCCCATTGTGGGTTTGAGTGAAAGGTCTTAACAAATGACTGGATTAAAAATTGTCCTGTCCTCCTTAATTCAGAATAACTTTGGTGGAGCCTTGCCTTTCGTCTTTATATTCAGAATCATATTTTTCCAAATACTTTGATGACTAATGGCCTTATTCTTGCTAACATGGTACATGTGGATGGTAAATATTATACCTGTTGAACATCAACATGTTTACTTTGTCACTGTTAGTGTGTTAACATGCTGGCATTAACATTGAATTTAAAGTCCCGTGTAGAGTAGTGGTTTGCACATTTATGTGCCTTACAAGCGAAAGGTTCATGGTTCAATTCCAGGTGGGGACACAAGCCCCTGTCACCATGGAAGGCTGTGTAAGGAAGGGCATCTTGCGTAAAACCTCTGCCAAATTGCCAATGTGGATAAATCTGCTGTGGCGACCCCTTGGTGGAGAATACAAGGGAGCAGCCAAAAGATAAAAAGTCAAAGTGTCCTCTGTAGTGTAGTGGCTTGCGCATTTGTCTACCAAGCGAAAGGTCCCTGGTTCAATTCCAGGTAGGCACACAAGCCCCTCTCACCATGCATCAGGAAAGGCATTTGTCCTAAAACCTCTGAGAAATCTGCTGTGGTGACCCCTTGGTGGAGAATACAAGGGAACTGCTAAAAGATACATATTAGCATTGAATTTAAAGATTTCCCTTTCCATATAGCCATGTCCTTTGTTTCCATTATGTTTATATATTATCTTCTTCTTCTTCTTCTTCTTTTGGCTGCTCCCGTTAGGGATCACCACAGCAGATCATCTGCCTCCATCTCACCCTATCCCTTGCAGCCTTTTCCCTCTCCCCCTCCTTGGTCTTCGGCCAACAGTAGCATAGTTTCCACCGGCACCCTATTGGCTAACGGCACCGGAGGCGGTCGTTGTTAACCCGGGCTGCGACCGATCCGGTATGGAAGTCATGTTATGAATCCACATATTTGATTTGGCAAAGTTTTTATGCTGGATGCCCTTCCTGACGCAGCCTTCACCATTTACTCAGGCTTGGGACTAGCACTAGGAGTACACTGGCTTGTGGGCCCCTGTGGCTGGTTTATTATGCTTATATATTATAACATTCAAGAAAACAGAGTATTTTTTTCTTTCTGTGTTATTTTGCACAGTTGTGGTTGCAGACTTTCTCCATTTGTAGTTTGAGTTTAAATAATTTACCAAAAAAGAGAATAAACATTAAATAAACTCAAAGATGAATTTGACTTGAGACAAAATTTGAGACAGGCATGTGATATACATAAAAACACTTAAAAATGCTTTCTTTGTGGATTAGCCTTCTGTTGTTTTTCACTTTTTCAGCTTAAAACTAATCTCAACTCTGAGTTCAGAGCAGTCAGAGTACGTAATACAACTGTGGCCCACCTCCTATTGCTCCTGGGGGGGGGGGTCTTTTTTTTACCTCATTAATCAGGTAAATCTGTTCCTCTATCTTCAATCAGTAACTCCATATTGTGTTGTATTTAGAGTCTGGCTGTTTCTTCATTTTCCATTTAGAGGGTGATGCATAGATTACATCTCTTGAGTTGTTTCTTCATGTCCTGTTTAGCCATCACTTGCTGTATTTGGATTGCCTGCAGTTATGCGCCTTTACCTCCATTTAGAACATAAACCAAACATTCAAAGGACATTCTTGTTGTGTGAGCCCTAGGTGCTTCTGGCTGTCCCTAATCCCCCATCAAAAACAGAGTCCATCACCCCCAGTGGTAAAAGTTTGAACCCTTCACTAGTCATAGGGAAGAACCATGCCACATAAAGCAAGATTTATTATTCTTGATGGTGAAGTTTGCATTCTAAAGCATGTATTTACCCAGTAGTAAAACCCACCTTTCCTACTGTCTTCATAGACAGGATGACAAACCAGCCGACAGCCAACCAGTCCAACACAAAAAAGGAGGAGAAAGAAGAAAAACAGCAAGATGACAACACAGAGATGGAATATAAAGATGCCGGCCACTGCAGCCGCAACACCCACAACCTGCTGCTGGGACTCACTGTTATGGGTAGGCAAGAGAAGAGGTCAGGCTGTGCCCTGGTGAAGCCATCCCATGGCTTAAAGGAACACTGGAACAAGACAAGCCTTCATTTTTTTTAAACATAGTTCAAGACTCCAAATTCCCACGTTTTACTGATTGACTAGAATTACATTTGAGGTCAGTTTTATTGTTTAAAAAAATGCCACTTTATGCAGCAGCAAAAATTACCACATGCAAACCCAGATGTAAATACTCCACGATGATTTTCCCATGAGATGACTTAGGCTTGTTGTTGTCTTTACCCTGCCTCCGTAAACACTTTGGTATGTTTCTCCACAGCTGTGTGCTTTGTCAAAAAAAAAAACCCTACAGAGTCAAGAAGTGTGTTATTTTTGTCTGTAATTTGTCACTAAGATTTAAACCTTGATATGAACCCGTTTACATTACGGTAGATGGCTCTCATTAGTCAGAGATCTCTTACTTTTCAGATGTTAAACACAGTGTTAGGGGCCCTCACAAGAAGCCTAATGAGTCCACCCAAAGGTTATAAACTGAGGGTGATTGCTGACATGACTAATACTACTACTGCTGAGTTTTAGATATTTCTGATATTCAGAATTCATGATCTCTACTCATTTTTGTTGTCTTTTCAGCTAACCAAGCCCATAAAGTTTCTGGGATCTAAAACAATAACTTAACCCTTAAGGGACACTTAACTATTTCCATAAGGAGCTCTTTGAGGCCAGGAGATTGACTATGCTTTTTCACTGTATTAAGAAATTAATGTAGACATAATTAGCTAAATAACTGCTGTATAAAAACAGAACTTCATAATTAATTTACTTCCTTCTCTCCTTAGGTGTTGTCATGGGGGCAGTGTTTGGGATGCTGCTGCGGTACATGCAGGTGACAGACAGCTCCATTCTCACTATGGTTTCCTTTCCTGGAGAAATCCTCATGAGGATGCTGAAGATGCTCATCCTGCCTCTTATCATCTCCAGCCTTATAACAGGTCTTCCAGTTATATTTTGTGTTAAGTTGTTTATGAGGAAATTTTGAACAAAAAAAAGGATATTGTGTTTAACCCGAAATATGTTGTGTTCATGGGTTATTGTCCAATGCACATCATGTGGATTTCTTCTTAAATATTGATTGAACTTAAGTTTAATTTGAGGAATGAAGTCAGTGCCCCCAGAGGACAAATCTAATGGTGTTTCTTCCTTGCCATTCCAGTTCTGTTTTTTAAGATATAATTTAGAATTTTTTGACTGCAGCGAAGACTAATGCTTGCTAAATATTCACTAACATGCTGAATATCAGTATGTTTACCACGGTAGCTGTAACTACACTGTGTTAATCTGGAATGTCAACATTAACATTCATGTTTTAGCATTTTCAAATTAAAATCTGTACTCTTGGAGTAACACAGCTCCTTGAGAATGATATTTACACTGCAAGCCAAATGTTAACACACTGTGACTATTTTAACATTAACTTTAACTGTAACAAACTATACATACACTATGATGACCAAGTATTAGGCCACCAACACATTGCACCTTTTGGAGCTTTATGACATCCCATTCTAAATCCATAGACATTAATATGGAGTTGGTCCCCCAGTCTTCTGAGAAGGCTTTCTACAAGACTTTGGAGAGTGTCTGTAGAAATTTTTGCCCATTCATATAGAAGAGCATTTGTGAGGTCAGGTACTGATGTTGGATAAGAGGACCTGACTGCAATCTCTGCTCTAGGTCTTTCCAAAGGCATTCGATGAGGTGAGGTCAGGGCTCTGTGCGGGCCAGTCAAGTTCTTCCACACCAAACTCATCCAGCGATGCCTTTATGTAACTTGCTTTGTGCACTGAGGTACAGTCATGCTGGAAGAGAAAAGGACCTTTCCCAAACTGTTTCCACAAAGTTGGAAGCATAGCATTGTTCAAAATGTCTTGGTAAGCTGAAGCATTAAGATTTCCATTTACTCGGACTAAGGACGCCAGGCTAACCCCAGAAAAGCAACCGCATTCCATTATCCCTCCTCCACCAAACTTTACAGTTGTTATCGTATAGTCAGGCAAGTAGCGTTCTCAGGCATTCACCAAACACAGACTCATCCACCAGACTCTCAGATAGAAAAGCATGGTTCAGCATTCCTCAGCAGAGTCCAGTGGTGGTGTGCTTTACACAAGTCCATCCAACAAATGGCATTGTGTGTGGTGATGTACTGTAAGGCTTGCGTGCAGCTGCTCACCATGGAAACCCATCCCATGAAGTTCCTAGTGATGGTAATGCCAGAAGAAGTTTGGAACTCAGCAGTCATTCAGTCAGCAGAGTGTTGTCAATTTTTATGCACTATGCACTGCTTAAATTGCAACACTGGCATAATGAGGGCTGCTAAAGAAAATTACACCACGTGAAGTCTACAGGAACATCCTTGGGATGTTTGTACAAATGAGATTCAGAACCTTGGAACACATCAGAGTTGTAAAAAAATTGCTTCTTCAGTGACAGAGTTTATATGAGAGATGGATGTAGATATCATTGGTTTTCCATTCCTTAACTTTAAGCCTAAATAATGTTAAATAAAAGTACTTAATAAAGTGAAATAACCCCCTGCACAGTTATCACAAAGGTGAATTTAGAGACTAAATCTGTCATTGTGCATCAGGCTGTAAACATGGTTATTTCTGCTGTAAATTTGGACATTTTAACACCTGATTGACCGGATGAAGATCGACTCACAGTTGGAGCCACCCACAAGTGGCCATTAGAGGAACTGCAGCTTTTGCACTTCAATGGCTGCATTTCATTTTCCAGCCTTTTGGACAAAAAGTACTGAGTGAATCCTGTGAGCCTCAGCTGAGAGTAATGCTGACACCACACGCTGCACTTACTTACACACTTAGCGTACACAATTTATCATTGTTGAATTAGCATGTTAAAATTGTTTTAAATCAGTCATCTGGCTCCTGTAGGGCTCGCTGGTCTAGACGCCCGCTCCAGTGGCAGGATGGGTAGCAGAGCCATGGTGTACTACATGTCCACCACGGTAATCGCTGCTGTCCTCGGGGTCATCCTAGTGCTGTCGATCCACCCGGGGAACCCCAAACTGAGGGGCGGTCCCTCGTCCACAGCCGCGAAAAACCAGGAAGTTAGCAGTCTGGATGCCTTCCTCGACTTGATCCGAAACCTCTTCCCTGAGAATCTGGTGCAGGCCTGCTTCCAACAGGTACCCTCTAAATCGGTCCTTCTACATCTGCTGTTTCATTACTATGGACTACAGGGTAAACATTATTAATAAACATCATTAAGGTGATGTTAATCACCTTAATGATGTTTATTTCCAAGATTTTTTTTTTAATAACGGAAAATTCCTCTTTGATTTGAATGGATGATAGCAGGTAGTGACTGTTTTATGTCAACAGTTTACTAGCAAACCAGAAAAGTCACAGACCACTGATTTAAATCTCCATAGCAGCTACAAAATGAACCTTGAATTGTGATTGTTTTGCCAGTGATTGTCAACGTTACACAAATAATTATTATATAGATACCATCATAATATATTGGAACCTCATGCTTGCTATCCAGGCCACATTTGAAGCCATTTTCTGGATAAGGTATTACTGAGTGGTTTGGCAGAGTGAAGGAACTGCAGAGGCCTGTTAATGACTGGTGGTTCTCCAGAGAGTCTAGCTGTCCCCCTAACTTCAAACACGTTTTTTACACATGTTGTCAGGACTGATTGAAAGGGTTTTGGCCAGAGCAAGGCTAAGGCAGCCAAAAGTGTAGCTTTTGGAGTGTAACAATCCAGTTTACATATTGAGTCCACCACTGAAACAATAAAAGTAAAATAAATCAATGCCCCTGTCATTTGTCAAGTCATCTGGGGTTGTTATTCATTGGTAACAATGAACTGCAATAAGCTTGTCTTAAAATTACAAAAGTATATATTGTCATTTTCGATCTGTTATGGTAAGTTGGCTAATGGTCAGGCAGTAGGTTCTGTGTATCAAAGGTAATGATGATCCAAAAGCTGCCTTCTTCTGTCCAATTCTGTTTTTCTGTCATCCATGTTGATCTGAATGATTAGAAGTAGTTGTATGTTTGACTGGCTGAGGGTCAACAGTTCTCCTGCTACTGCTTCATCTCTTTACATCTGCAAAGCCACATCCTTATTTAGCACAGTAAGGCATCTGCTGGTGAACCGGGAGCACTGCTGAGCATGAGTTTACAGACCACTGCCCTCTCTTCTACTCCCTGTAGTATATACTCTCTTTTTTCCTGCCTTCACATCTTTCTTGTTTCTGTCTGCATAATTTTTACTGCTCCTTTTGTTCATACTTATCAGGGATTTATTGAAGTCATAAAAGACAAGGAGTCATCCTCCCCCTTTCATTCTTTTTGTCCCCCTTTTCTTTCCCTTTGTTGTGTTTATGTAAGAACCTCTTGTTCTCTGTTTTGCCTTTTCTTTAAACACAAATCAGAGGTCTTCATGCCGCTGCCAAGACTTTGTTTGCTCACACACAATAGGAGTTACAAAATCTAAGCACCCCAGCACAAACCACAGATTAATCTGAATGTCTCCCTGTGCTCCCTTTAGGTGCAGACGGTGTTGAAAAAGGTACCAGTCGCAGCACCAAATCAAACTGAGCCCATATTAGTGAACAAAAAAAAACTGGAATACAAATGGGGCATGAACGTCCTTGGTAAGTTGATGGCAGAGCTCATACTGCATGAGATTTGTGACGTCCATGCATTTCTTTTTGTTTATTTTTCCTTCTTCCTCCTTTGACAAGTGTTCCACTCCTCTGCATGCTTCCACTGACATGCTGCTTTTTGTCTTCATCAAGGTTTGATTGGCTTCTTCATCACCTTTGGGATCTGCATGGGCAGGATGGGTGAGCGTGGGAAGATCATGTGTGATTTCTTCAACATCCTCAATGAAATTATCATGACGATGGTGTCGTTGATCATGTGGTCAGTATCTTGCATTTGTGTGTGTGTGTTTTTGCAAGTGGGTGCCTCTGCTTTTGCTCTAGCTGGCCAATGTCTGTATTGCTTTGACATTCTAGAGATACCATATACAAAGGTCAGTGACAGTGATGGATAAGGCGACGACTATGTACATGAGGCACATTGTGGGAACAAGCAGTGAGGTCGCACAGCGAAGACTGAAAAGTAAAAAAAGAAAGAGGAAGAGGGAGAAAGTGTGTCAGTGAAGGACGTGGACAGATGGAAAGAGAGAGAGGGAGCGAAAGAGAGAGTGGGTTTCCCTGGGACATGCTGGAGTCTGTGGTATGCTGGGGAGTTGCAGGAGCCGGGGCCCGGAACAATGTTGTGGGTTCCCAGGGGAGCCGGGGTGGAAGATCTCCAAGATGTAATGGATCCACAGACGGCAGAGGAGCCACTTGGCGGCAGGAGGGATGTGGAAAGATGCGTGAGAGAGCATGCCTTCAGAGAGCAGTGCACGACTTGAGGCTTCGCAGGACCCTGGCTCGTGATGCAGAGAAAGTGAATGCAGTGGCACTCAGAGCAGGGACGGGAAGGGAAAGGAGGAGTAGAGTAGGCGGTTGGAAGAGAAACAGCAGGATGCTTGTCTTACAGCTCCTCTAAGCCTCCTCTGCATGTGCAGCTGGACACCAAAGGAACTGTATCATTGTTCGTATCACTCACTCAGTATAAACAGATTACTCATGGGCCTATGAAGCAAGCCAAACACAGAATCCAGTGTATACAAAAACACGCATCATACAGGGAGCACATCCATCAAATCATATACACGCCATATTGCACCAAACAACTGTCAGTGAGCGCCAGCTGACCTGGGACTGTCGTGATGGGACTTTAACTTGGACAAGGAATTGCTTTAATCCAAGTGTCTCAATAAATGAACGGGAACAACTGCGCTCCAAAGCTGGAAACCGGAGATCCAAGCATGTGTCAAGTCCTCTCGTAAAGAAATGCGCTCTTTTGACAGTGACCAAAGATTGATGAGGTGTCACAAAATGTTGGCCTGACATTAAAAAAGAAACTGGGTGGCTACAGCTCCCTGAGCAATCTTAAAATGTCTTAAATTCACATTAACTTATAAAAGGCTTTAAAAAGTTATTTGTCATGTCACCACAAGAATTAGCAGCACACTATGGGACCAATTTTGCAGCACTGTGAATGCATTGGTAAGGAGAAGGGACAGTTAGCAGCAATTTATCCTTAATATATCAATGTTAAGGTTTCAAACACAGCTGTCACATGGTTTTTAAATATATAATAGCTTGTTTTTGGAGTCACTCAACGCAGTGAATTTATGGCCATATGAGCATTTTAAAATTGCTCTCTATACAGGAAATCAGTTAAATGACTGATATGGAAAATAAGGTATATCTTGGCCTTTGACTAGTTTAAAAGGTATAAAGGAAAACAACATTTATATGCATACAGATATGGAGTGTTTAGTAATACAAATCACAGTCAGAATACTTTATTAATTCCAGGGGGAAAACAATTATTAGGCATTCAGTGATAATGGAGTGTAATGACGCAAAACCATAATCAGTTTTATTTTAAGTCATTTCTTTTTCTTGTAACTCTGTGTTCAGGTACTCTCCTGTTGGCATTGCTTCTCTGATTGCCGGAAAGATTGCAGCGATCGGAGACCTGGAGGTGGTGGCCAGGCAGCTGGGCATGTACATGGTGACTGTCATGGTGGGTCTGGTGATCCACGGTGGCTTGATCCTACCTGCTATATTCTTTGGGATCACCAGAAAAAGCCCCTTTGCTTTCTACTCTGGAATCTTCCAGGCATGGATCACAGCTTTGGGCACTGCTAGCAGGTACAGCAGCTTGCAGGAAGTATATATGTATGTTGGGATGTCCTCTGTTTGGGCATGTGTTGACACGTGTGTCACATATTTCTTTTACAACATTTATTGCTCAGGCAGCTGTTGTAGTTACTATGATTGATTGGCATAGCCTGCAACTCGCTTTCAGCTATTTGGGTTGAATCTAAAAGGCCTGAAGGCAAAAATCTGTATTTACGCAACTGAACTGACAAATAAGGACAGCAGGGCCAAATGCGTGTAAGCACAGACTATCATAGACACGTCCATGTCAGACAGATTCTGCGTTGTTAATGTCTAAGCCTTCGGATTAGTCGTCACCAGCCAAACTGGCCCCAATGTATCCTGCCCAGCTTGACTTGGCCCGGCCTGGGATTCTGCACTGCCGCTGAGACCAACTGTCATTTTGGCACATTACTGGTGCTTTAGTGAATATGGGTAATCCTATCAACGTTTTCTCTAATTATATTACAACCCGAGCTTACCAGGGCCGGGATTCAAATTCCTTTAATTCACTTGTTGGAGGATTGAAACAGAGTCCTACACCAGCTGTTAGGAGGAGGCTGTCAGCCGACTCAAATTTCTTCTGACAATTTTTTTTGTTGTCTCTTCGCCTTCCTTCTCACCTCAGCACTTATGTCTTTCACCACCTGTCTGCCTATTTAATATCTTCACCAGACACTTTGCTCCTGTTCCGTGTACATCTGCACTTTTATTTTTTAACTCGCCATCTTGTGGGGCCTTCTTTCAGCGCAGGGACGTTGCCGGTCACCTTCCGCTGCCTGGAGGAAAACTTGAAGATTGATAAGCGTGTGACTCGCTTCGTGCTGCCCATAGGTGCCACCATTAACATGGACGGCACTGCCTTGTACGAGGCTGTGGCAGCCATCTTTATTGCCCAGATGAATGACATCTCCCTGGATGGTGGGCAGATCGTCACTGTCAGGTAAACCACGTGGTAACATGGGTCTGCATTTAACATCTCCTGCTGTGTTTTCTATTTTATGCCTATCTAGTGCAGCACTTTGAAGATGTCTCTCCTCCTATTTTTTAATTTTCTTTAATTTGATGCTTCTTTTACTTCGATGCTTCTTTTACTTTTTGGTCTATAACTGAGTGCAAAAGTATGAATCCCCTCCAGAAGGCACCAAAAATGAGCACCAATTCTCTCTCATCCTTTTCATGAATCCTTTTCATGAATGCTAGATTTCCACCACACTATAAAACTATGGTGTATGAAGTTGAATGCTTTAAATCAGTGGCAGATGACATTTGCTACCAGGCTCCATGGAAACTGTGCTGTTATAAAAGGAATTTCCTCTCCACGTTCAGTGTAGTGTTAGCTTTCTTCATCTTATATTAATTTAACTTTTTTAGCTTTCTTCCCTGGAAAGCCTTACGACACCTTGCCGGACAACTTTGAGCTTACAAAGCAAGAGCATAAGAGCATTCATCATCATTCACTTACCTTATCAAATTATTTGTATAGTATTTCTCTTTCTGTTTGCAAGCACAGGCAAATGGAACTGATTACTTTAAATTCCTTTTTGATAATAGAATTAATAGAAATGAAAGGAACAGTGTGTTTTTTTTAATGAATATCCAAACATTTGGCTTTTATCAGTCGTTAGCACTGTTGCTTCACGGCAAAAAGGTTTTGGCTCTGAACCTCCTGGTCAGCTGGAGCCTTTCTGTGTGGAGTTTTCATGTTTTCCCTGCGCCTGCGTGGGTTTTCTCTGGGTGCTGCAACTTCCTTTCACTGTCCAAAGACTTGCCTCTGAGGTTAATTGCCCATGGGTGTGGATGTGAGGGAGAATGGTTGTCTGTTTATCTGTAGTATCAAGTATGTCAGCTGGGATACTCTTTACCCACCCTCCAACCTTATTTGGATAAGTAGTTAAGAAAATAGATGGATGGATGGACTTCTAAGTAAAATTATTCATATAAAATCATTCATATTAAAATCTGAACACTTAACACAAGATCAAAATGTAATGTAATGTATTTGTCTGATTTTAATTCTACATATATGATCAAAGTTTTACGACGCTTAATCACGAGTGTTTCATTCTGGGGTCCTTCCTGTTTGTTGTCTGTTGTTGTTGTGCACACCATTGGCTCATTATGTTAGGCAAAAAGGAGACCATATGTTTAGCCAGACCAAAAAACACCTGGCAAAATTCACTTGCATGCTGTGGCCTAAAGCAGGATGAGGCAGGAAATTGTGTGGGCACAGATGTAAACATAAGCTGCTGTAAGTTGTAAAATATACAAATTACAGGGTTTTACTGTAAGTGGCCTCCATCACAGTCTCTGTCTTAATCAGTGCAGCAAAACAGGATCCGTTTTTTTAACCTGCTGTTTTTCCTAACAAGAATTTTAAACAAACAGTTTTCCCTGAATGGAATGCTTGTCAAATTAAAACCAGCTATTATTATTATTATTATTATTATTATTATTATTATCATTATTATTATCTTCTTTTTGGATGTGATTTCTGTTTTATACTGCTGTGCTGCTGTCACTTTGCCTTGCTGCTGTAATACTTTAAATTTCTTCACTGTGGGACTTCTAAATTAATACCTTAACTAAAACACAAAGTGTCTCATCTCATTTCACATACAGATGAGCAGAAAGTGATGTTTAGCCTGACTCAGTGGTCTCGAACCTGCAGCTCGAACCACATGCAAATCTTTTGCCCATTTCCAGCGGCTCTCTGAGGCTTTGACAAAAAAAACTAGATGAATATAGATTTTTTGAAATGGTTACTTTTAACATTTTCATTTTTTAAAGCCTTTGTATTTGCAAAAGCTTGATAGAACCATACAATGCAATTTTTCTATACAAAAAATCCTCAACTGTCTCTCCTTTCTTTTTCTCACCCAGCAAGGCAACTGTTGGTTGCCATATTTTAGTAAATGCCTCCATATTGTCATGAAGAGTGAATGCCAGTTTTTCCAGTGGGAACATTCTCATTATCTCCCCTTACCAGTCCTCCACTGTGAGGGCTTTCTTAGAAATTCAGTGTCTTAGAATCACCTTTCTTGCTATGTGTAAAAATACTCCAATCAGTTTAGCATTATATTTATTTTTAACATTATAACACTTTCATTTTATTTATCCTTCTTATAAGGGATTCTTTACATTCTGCAGCTGCAAAAATGTGTAGCCTGTATGCCAAATTTTTAGAAAAACACAGTAGTGGTGGCTAGCATGGATGTAAACACATAAATGCTTAGCTTTTACTATACTTAAAGCTATAAAGCTGCTGTATTTCTTTAATTTTAATTTAATCAATTTGCACACAAGCAGCCAAAACTTACCGACAAATATGTTTTTCTCCACCTTACAATTGTTTAGCTTTGCTTGTACAAAAAATGATAAAAAGTAACAATTTTAAACATTTTACTTCCGTAATTTCATAAATGTAACAAAAACTTGGTATTATTGTAACGAAACTGCAACTGCAGGCACTGCAAAGTAGTTACATGTGTTAAAAGATTTTAATTCACACCCAGTTAATAATGAAGCTAATTTATTCTTAACAGGCTGTGTCACCTTCATTATAAAGTATCAAATATGTTTTGGTATCAGGCTCTAAAAATGTTTACCTCTTTTGTAAAGCTGGACATTTTAACAGGGGTCTGTGGGGATTGACACACTTTAGGAGCCAGTCTCAAGTGGCCATCAGAGGAGCTGCAGTGTTATTTACGTGACAATATCAGCACTTTGCTAGGCTGTTGCATCTGTTAAGCTACAGATGTTTTGTAGTTGCACTCTATGCAGTACTGTGAAAAATTAAGTACACCCACCGTTCTTTGCAACATTGCTTCAGTCCTTTAACGTTTACAGGCATTGATTTGTACACAGCTCTCTGCAGGTTCTGCTGCAAGATTTTAATCAGGTTGAGGTCTGGACTTTGTCTGGGCCATTGCAATGCCTTTTCTTTTTCAGCCATTCTATTGTAGTTTTTCTGGTATGCTTGGGATCACTGTCCTGTCACATGGCCAATTTTGGGCCAAGCTATAGCTGTCAGTCTGATAGCCTCACATTTGAATCTAGAATACGGAGTTATACGGAGGAGTTCATGTTGGACTAAATGATGGCAAAGCGCCCCGTCCTGTGGCTGCAAAACAAGTCCAAATCATCACCCCTCCACCACAGTGCTTGACAGCTGGTAGGAGGTGTTTGTGCTGACATGCTGTGTTTGGTTGGCGCTGTGCATGATCGTATTATCTCAGCTCTGGTTTCCTCCGTCTTGTGATTTGTTCAGATGCAAATTTGGAAAGTCGTGCTGCCATTTTCTTTTTAGAGAGAAGAGGCTTTCTCCTGTCAACCCTTTCAAACAAGTGTTCAGTCTTTTTCTAATTGTTCCGTCATGAACTTAAGCATTTGAAATGCAAACTGAGGTCTGTAGAGTCTAAGATGTAGCTCTTATGTTTTTTTGCAATTTCTATGAGCCTTGCACAGTTTGACCCTGGGCTGAATCTGGTGGGTCCTGGGGAGACTGGTAGCTGTCTTGAATGTTCACCGCTTGTTATGGTGTACTGTAATAGTGCATTTTTGAATACCTCACATGAATTTAGGGGTGTTTGTTATTAGGTATAAAAATGAGCACCAGACTAAAGCTGAAATTAATGCAGTAAGGAAATAATGAGATATTCATCCCCATTTTGGAGGTTTAAGCAGAACATTTGGATCCAGTCTACTTGGATCAGACTCTGCTTGTTGTGGCTGCGGGTTACAAATGATGCTCAGGACTTTGAAGTTGTTTATTGTATGACTTTCATCAATGGCTGTCTACCACCAAATTCCCAAATCTAATTTTAAAAAGTAATGAATGGTTTTTGTGTGGTGAAATAAAATCCATATGCGATGTGTAAAGCTCCTGACTCTCCCACATAATCTCCCAGTCACAGCGGGGTGATAATTAGCACTGGAGTTTGTCAGACACAATTGAGATGTAACTCAAAACAGATGAGTATCTTCATGTGGTTTTGAACAGTGTCGAAACTGCCCGGCACGTAGTCCACCCGTACAGTACCAGCACGAATTTCTCTAAGTGTAGAGATGCCATGTCAAGCAACACTCTTTTGAGTCTTTAAAGTTTTACATCAAGAAATATATTTTATTGTGGACAGAAGAACAGAGCCCTCTTCCTCCCTCAGATACCACTTTTTTATACAAATTTTTCACGTATGATGGAGGAAATTAAACTTGCATAAATTCCTGGGTTTTGTTGTTTGAGCTTGTGAAACAGAAAATTGGACCACGCTGTGTATAAATCTGAGTGGGGTGGTCAACTTTCAGACAGATTAGACTCTCCTCCTGCTCTACCTAAAGTCTTTAACTTTAAGTTAATGATGCTTTGGCAGCTTTTTGGCTGACTAAGCATGGCAGTGAAGGCATGAATCGGTGATTTGCATTATTAAATGTGGCTTAACCTCAGCTTTTTCTGGTGTTTCAGCAGTTTTGAAGCACAATGGTCTGGTTTCACAGAAATGTTTAATTTTCATGGGATTCTTTTCCACCACATGTCACCTCTTGCGCATTCAGCATAACATTAGTTCAGGCAGGCCATGTAGTCACGTGAGCTGTTACCCCAGCAGATCAGCTGATCTCAGTCCCAGCCCACATCAAGGGGTATGTTTTGTCAAACTAATACACATCATGCTGTTTACATTGCTTTAGTCCTGGCCTTCCTGATTTTGGCAAAAACCCATCCATCCATTTAGCCAGCTATCCATCCATCCATTTTTTGCCACTTATCCATGTCTGGGTCATAAAGGCACCACCTCCAGCTCTTTTGGGGTGACACTGAGGAATTCCCAAGCCAGTTGAGAGATGTAATCCCCCCCACAGTGTCCATGTTCTACCCCAAAGCCACCTCAGAATAGGACATGCCCAAAACACCTCACCTAGGAGGCGCTAGTCAGATATCCAAACCACCTCAACTGGCACTTGGAGGAGTAACAGCTCTACTCTGAGTCTCTCCTGATTGGCAGAGTCCTCACCCTCACAGTGTCTAAGCAAGCGCCCGGCAGCCCTTCAGAGGAAGTTCAGTTCTGCTGCTTCCATCTGCAGTCTAATTTTTTTGGTCACTACCCAGAGCTTGGACCGTAGATTAAGATAGGAACAATTATGGCAAATACCATAATTGTGATTATTTGTCCAATGTCACACATCATGCATAATTGCGGGGGAGGGGCTGTCTGTGGGTTCAAGTAAGGGCAAAAGTAGGCTCAGGGGATGATAGACCACCACAGTAGCCATGGAGAGAGCAATGGTCATTTTGGTTTGAGCTGAACTATTAGGAAGTAAAAAAAAAAAAAGGGCACCCCTGTAAAAGAAGAAGTTTCACTTCATAGGAAAATATAAAATGAGAGCCTAATTGTGAAAATTAATGTGGAAAAAGTAATTGTTTTATCATGATTAGCTTGTGTTTATAAGCCTTGACAGCAAAAATTGTTACTGAGATCAAAATCCTGTTATTTTAGCCTGCCAACAGAAAGTGCATAACTGCAAACCGCTTTGCAACCCACCTCCACCGCAGCTCCTTCTTTCATTCTGTCTGATGTAGTAAATGTTGTATCTGAAGTTATTGATTCCTGTTCTGTTCTTCAAGGGGGTTTTGTTTCTGCTTTCCCATACACAGTATAAAAGAAGGACATAGCTTCTGGGTCTGAAAAGTGACATCAACCTGCATTCTTTTAATGAGGCGATACACACGGTTTGCAAAAAGACTTATGGTTCCATAGAAGGCTTTGGGAAAACAGCCCTCTGATGTCACTAATTACTTCATGGACTCAGTCACTCATTTTGGTTCATACTGAATAAAGTCACTTAAGTACATTTGTACATTTTGGTCATTCTAAGTTTCAGAAAGGAGGATTCCGTGCTAATGAGTTGTGATTGACAAGCCGTTAACCAGTGAACATATAGTTTCATGGACAGCTCATCACAGCCAATTTTCTAAGCCCAAGGCTACATTCACACTGCAGGCAAAAGTGGCCCAAATCAGATTTTTTTTGCGCATGTGATTTTTTATCACAGTCTGAATGACACAAATCTGATTCTTGAATCTTCTTCTACGCGTGCACATACGCACACAGGGCCGTAGACTGTTCACACTGGAGTCTGATGGCGATCATATTTATATTTTGAACAACTATGCAAAATAATCAGATCTCCGCAAAAAATTGAGCATTAAGAACTGCAGTGTGAATGTAGCTTAAGATAGCGATGGTAAGCACATGCTTCTTCAAAGGCTTCAAAAGAGGAGTCCACAAACCAGCTGGTGACATCACTCTAGCTATGTCCAGCTTTTATATACTGTCTACGTTCTTTTCCTACCTCCAGCTTTGCCACTGCATGTTTGGAAAGGCAGTGAGGTCCCAGAACAGAGCCAAACAGCTAAATCTAAATTACCCCAAATGCAAACGGCAAGCCTCTTCTGACTGTTGTAGTCCAGAATGACCTTACACAGTGGTTATAAGCGTTTGTCTTTGTTCAACTGCATCTTTTAATAGATGCCTGAATACATGGTTTTTGTTTTTTGTCTTCTGTGACACGCATGACAGTTAGTTGTGCAACCAGGAATTTTTCATTGCAACAGTTTAAACGTGCCTTTTCCACCTTGAATGTTTTCTTTTTCCCCCAGTATGACCGCCACACTGGCCAGTGTTGGAGCTGCCAGTATTCCCAGTGCTGGACTAGTGACCATGCTGCTGATCCTGACAGCGGTCGGCTTGCCTACCCAGGACATCAGTCTGCTGATCGCTGTCGACTGGCTGCTGTGAGTCAGGTGTCTGATGAGCAGAGAATAAGAAATCACTGCTTCCCAATCCATATTAGGGCATTGACATTTTTTTAACATATGTGAGAGAGGTTGAGAAAATATTGGTGTTATTAAGCTCTCATTTCCCTTGCTGACACTGATGTCATTTGTCCACTCAGTGACAGAATGCGTACCTCCATTAATGTTGTGGGTGACTCATTCGGTGCCGGGATCGTGGATCACTTGTCAAAGGCAGAGCTTGCTGAACTTGATGCAGCCGAAATGCAAACGCTCCCACAAGAGGAGGAGCTTGACTTCATCCCTCCTCCGCCGATCCTCACAGAGATGGACCTGGTCGATCCTCTCAAGCCGCCCGAGCTGCCACCTCGCTCCCCTCGCCCACCCAAACAAAACCACCACAGCCATGTTCTGTCCCAGTCCCACTCCATCACTTACTCACCATCTCGCTCTGTCCGATCTCCATCACCACGCTCCGTCCAGTCTCCCTCCCCGCGTTCAGTCTGTTCCCACTCTCCTCGGCCTTTCCGCACTCATTCCCCACGCCTCCTCCGCAGGACAGAGCCGGGATATTACCCACTGCCCAGCCATGATAATCAGGTAAATGTTCTTCTACGCTCCTCGTGTGTTTTCATTTACTCTGAAGACAACTAGAAATTAGAAACAGTAGACACTCAAATGATGTAGTCCTGGTTAGTTATTATAGAGTATGTTTAATATTAAGTCTGTGTTAATCCTTTAGGGTCATGTTCAATCTTAAGGGTTACCTCCTTCTAAGCCCATATTTTTAGATCAGAAACATCATGATAAGTCTAACAAATGCTCCTTTAAATTGACTGGTTCACATTTTAGATTTAATTATCCCAAAGGACAGATTTTTGAAAGTATCCTTTTAAAGATGCAGCTTCTGAAATGGGGAGGATACAGTGAGGATATTTGGTCAATAAAGTTTTTATACTCCTCTTCAGAAATTCTGGTGAAGACCTTTGACATTTAGCATGTTAAATTTAAGTGTGATGGTCAGTCGGTGCAGGCTACATGATCTCATTTCTCTCTTTGCACTCTTAGATTCCCACGCTGCCTCGCTCCCACAGAGAGAGAGAGCGAGACAGAGACAGGGAGCAAGAGCGACTGAGGCGAGAGAGTGAAACTGAAGAGGAGGAGGAGAGGGAGAGGGTTTTGGGTGAAGTAAGCGACGGCGAGGAGAGTGATGACACAGCTTATGACCGGAGACACGCCATCCCACCGTGTGACCTACCATGATTGGATTTTACTGCCAAATTGTTTCACATTTGATTTGTTTCCGTTTTACAACAGGTTTTAACCACTTTCAGCTTCACTCTTCAGTGGAGGTCCAGAGTGGATTTCTAGCTGGTTGCAATGCTAATTTTTCAATGCACTGATTTTGAAATATTGTGACGACAGTACAGTGTAACATTCCTGAGAGGGGCCCTTAAAACCAGGCCTGAGATTTTTGCTCTGTGGTCAGATGCTGAAAGAGTTGTTTTTCTCTTTATCTTATTCGCTGTCTTGATTTATCATTTTCCAGCTGGAACCCAACCAAACCTAAAATGCTCCCAAATGCCTAAACATCCATAAATATGACTGATGCCAGAGAATTGTGAGTCTGCTCTTGATAAGAAATTAGTACGCTATATGGACAGAAGTATTGGGCCACATACACATAACACATACAGGAGGTTTATGATATCACATTCTAAAGTTGTTCCTCCCTTTACAGCTATAACAGCTTCCAATCTTCTGGAAAGGCTTTCTACAGGATTTTGGAGTGTGTCTCTGGGAGTCTTTGTCCGTTCATCCAGAAGAGCCTTTGAGAGTTCAGACACTGATGCTGTGTCAGAGGCCCTGGCTCACGGTCTCCACTCTAGTTCATCCCAAAGGTGTTAGATGGGGTTGAGGTCAGAGCCCTGTGTGGGCCAGTCAAGTCTTCCACACCAAGTCATCTGAATATGCCTTTATGGACCTTGCTTTGTTCACTGAGGCACAGTCATGCCGGAAGAGAAAAAAGCCTTCCCCAAACTGTTTCCACCAAGTTGGAAGCATAGCATTGTTCAAAATGTTTTAGTAAGCTGAAGCATTGAGATTTCCTTTCATTGGAACTAAGTAACCTAGGCCAACTCCAGAAAAACAAGTCCATAGCATTATCCCTCCTCCACCAAACTTTACTTTAGACTACCAAATAGAGAAGTGTGGTACATCACTCCACATAACACATTTCCACTGCTTCAGAGTACAGTGGTGGCACGCTTTACCCCACTTCATCCAAGGCTTGGCATTGTACTTGGTGATGTAAGGCTTGCTTGCAACTGCTTAGCCATGGAAACCCATGCCATGAAGCTCCCGGTACACAGTTTTTGTGCTGATATTAATACAAGAGAAGGTTTAGAACTGTGCAGTTATTGAGTCATCAGAGCGTTAGGGACTGTTACATAATATGCCCCTTAGTGCTCCGTGACCCCACTCTGTAATGTTATGTGGTCTGTCACTGTAGTTCTTACTTTGCAAGAATACCACTTACAGTTGACTGTGGAAGGAGAGAAGAAATTTCAGCAACTGACTTGTTGCAAAGGTGGGATCCCATTATAGTACCACTCTCAAATTCAGTGAGCTCTTTAGAACAACCCATTTTTTTTTACAAATGTTAGTAGCAGCAGACTGCATGAAACAACTGAATCAAATGATTAAGAAGTATGGCCCAGTACTTTTGTCCATATAGTGTATGTTGGTGTTTTTACCGGCTTTGTATTGCACAAACACAAATTCCTTTGTTCTTCTTTTATTCTCCTTTTAAGAGGTAAAAAAAAATGTCACATTTAAAGGAAAAGCTTGGCATTTTGAGTAAATATTTAAGGACAAAATTGATTTGATTTATTTATTATTGTATATTTATGTAGAGCTTGAGCTCACCAGGTTCTCTCAAAAGGTCCCAAAAACACTTACTGTACTCAGTTTAAATCTCACTAACTAATGTGATATCTTTTTATTAAGTTTAAAAAAAAGGTGAAAAATTAATTTTACTTAATGTTGTTTTTATTTATTTTTATGTGTTAAGAATACCTCAAGAAGACCACTACATTGTGACTGAAGAAATATAGTACTTTACAGCAGACAGTATTTTTATACAATTCTCTACCTTCTTGCATCTCTTTACATTTGACCTCATTTCCCCCTGACAGCAGTCACTGTTGGTGTTAATATTGTCTATATTATCTATGGTTTGTATGTTCTCGTTGTGGTCTGGTGTATGAAATGCTGAATTTTAGACCAGATGCTGTTTTGATTTTGTTGTTTGTTTAAATTTACTTGCTATTTTACTCTCACTTATCATTTAAAGTTATTCATTTCTGTAAAATAACTTTATCTGTCCCATTGAACTGCCTTTCATTTCAAATCAAAGTTCATCAACTGCCTCCCTACATCCCCAGGTCTTAATTCAGAATCACCAGTCCAGGTTGTGTGTATATTGTATGTAATAAAGTCTTAGAGATTTATTTAAAGTAACTGCAGATCTCCTGGGTTTTCTCTGCTGCCGAAGTAACTTGCACGTTGGGAGGATTTGCAGTCAAAAGGGGACATGCGTCAGTGTTTGGTGACTAAAGACAGTGGAAAAATCCTGCAGACAAAGCCATTACTGGATGGAAAAGTTGCAACAGACACACAAACAAAATGCACACATTACACAAGAGGCTATAATGAGACAAAGACAGAGATACCAACACGCTTAATCCTCTCAGAGAAGAGTTAGAGATGGGTGAGGCAGGAGAGAGTGATGGATGGTAGAGGAATCGGAGGGCGGCAGATGGCCAGAAAGACGTCAATCCTTTTCATTCTTCCCAGACAGCATAAGGATGCCGTGGGTAATTGCAAGCAGGGCTGACGTTAGCTTAGGGACCCTGCACGTCAGAGAGGAAAGCTGAGGGAAAAGGTGAAACCCTGCAGCTTAGCGCCTGGCAGAAACCTAAAAATCTTAGGTTTAGGTTTGTTAAAATTCACATTTTTGATTCCTAAGAAAGATGCACTAATCTGTCCTATGGCATGACAGAGCTGTCCCTTCAACTCATGACATGGGGATATCACGCTGCACCATCTGAAGGGACAGGAGGGTCAGGAATTTAATCACTGCAGCTACCACTGTTCAGAAGAGTTTGTGTGTGAGTGTTGGGGGGTTGGAGGGCTGCAAAAAAAATCCCATCTGCACAGAAAAGTGTGTTAAACATCTTATCACAAGTAAAAATATCTATGATAACTAATCAGAATTTAAAAACTACAGATTCTTAGACATATTATAAACATAACCAGAGATGTTAGGGATCATATTATTCCACTAATAAAGGTGTACGTTTTGTAGCTATTTTTATGGTTGACTAATGTGACTATTATTTATTTAGTCATGTGGACAATGAAATGTCCTTTAAAACCTTGTTTTGTCTGATTTATAATCCAGAATATAAAACTATTCAAAAGCAGATTTCTGAAAAGCTGGAACCAGTTCTGCTTAAGAAAAAAACACTTAAAAAATAAACAGAATACCAAAAAAGTTCTTGGGTCATTTTTGTCCTAATAGACCATTTGTTTTAGCTCAAAATGAATTCTATTATCGATTTTATAGTAAGTTATGAGCTTTAAGATGAAAGATACTTTTATTTAAATTACAAATCTGCAACACACACAGTCATGTTGTTATGCACACGCATTGCAGTGAAGAGGTAGGGATTGAGTGAAGGCTGCCTATCACAGATGCCGGGGAGAGCAAATGTGGGGGTTCCGTGCCTTGCTCAGGGACACCTCGGCGGTGCTCAGAAATGTGTAAACAGCCGCCTCCCTGGCCTCCAGTCTCCTCCATAGACATGCGTCTAGAGTGGGGTCTTGTATCAGTGGGTCATGAGTTGGCCTCCACGTCCAGGTCCAGGTGCAGGTGGGTCTTGAACCGACGGTCTTCTGGTTTTCTCCCGATGGACTGAGCCACTGCTGCTCCCAGTTTATTTTAGAGAACATAAGGGAAAGAGCAATCAATTCATTTTAACTGAAAAGCTAAAATACTTTACTTGCTGTTTCACACATGAGTGAGGTAACAGTGGTAGGTTTCTTCCCCACTCCACAATATAAATCATATATTTTTTGGATAACATAGAATACAAATAAAAGACAATGAACCATTTTGATCACGTGTCAGATAAATTGGATTATTTCAAGAGGAAAGATGCTACTCTGAAGTCTTTTACAGTTACGTTTCTTAGTTTGGGACAAAACTATTTGCAATTTTGCCTGCGTACATCACCACAGTGGATTTTTGAATCATACCGTCAAAATATGACTAAAGTGCAGAGTTTCACCCTGAATTCAAGTGGTCTATTCCCCCATTTTTAGAGGCTTACAAATTAATAGGACAATTGACTAACAAGCAATTTTGTGCCCAGGTGAGGCCTGGAAGAACACAAACCCTTGGATTACAGCTGAAAGTCAGCACTTTAATTACTTTTGGCTATCTGATTTAAAAATCCACTGTGATGCTGTATAGAGACAAATTTACCAAAAATGTGTGATTGTCCCAAAACTTATGGACTCCTTATAGGCTCATATTGTAAATCAGTCCCACGAGCCGCAGGAGTGAGACAGGCATCCTGGTTTGTGCAGTGCTGCTGTTTAATAACTCAGTCTGACATCTAGAGGCGGGATCATTCATCACGTGCGGCGGTGCTGTGGAGCGACACATCACCAAAATATTCTGACTCAGAACTTTTCTGAGCTTTCACAACTTTTTTTGACCGGGAAAAAACCAAAAAGGACCTGACTCACACTTTGTCCACCCCTTAAAAAATATACTGTACACTTACCTTGTGACAGTTTTGAAAGCATGTTTAGACTTGAGCATGTATCATCACATTCTCACAGAGTCACTGCACAGGCAGTCATGATGAAGGAATTCAGAAACCCATGAGTGATAAAATAGACCTTTATTGAGTCAAGAACGATGTACACATGATCATCCGTCCTCAGAATAAAAACAGCTCACACTATGCCCACATACTCAAAAGAACTTGTAAATGCAGCTTTTAAAGGGTGTTGAATTACACTATTTTTCAAATCTCTGAGACTTGAAAATGTTTCTTACTTGCGGCTGTCAGCTTGAATTCACTGCAAAATCAAAATAAAATCAAAATACAATGACCCACTTCTCCGTGCTCTCTATAATCTTGCCATCTTCCACACGCTGATGTTAAGATCTTCTGAAGAAAGACTGAAAGGCAACACTGAACGTACTCATGAAGGAATTTCCTTTTTCTTACATGGGATCATAAAGAGTCAGTCTGAAGCAGGGACTCTCAGAGGTCACTTAGCAGTGGCGCATTACTGTAAGAATGTCACAACTTGGCATCTGTCTGGAGACAGCAAGAATCTACACTAATTTTAGGTGAAAGACCTTTCAAAGTTCACATGCCTTGTCTCCCTTTTAAGCAGTGCCACATGCATAGTGTCTTCAGAGACTGACGTATGGAGCGGAATGTGCAGTTCAAATGAATGGTTTGTTTTCGTATAAATGTGGCCTGTTATCGGGAAGGTTTCCAGATTTGATGCTAGCCTTACATGTGTCAGCTTGTGTTGCTGTTTTCTGTTCTTCTCAGCCGAGCTTCTGTGTAAAACATCAGGGGACTTCACTGTGCATGAGCTGACCTATTCACACAAGAATTCTTTGATAAGGCTGTGCTGATAAAAACAAAAAAAAAACCTTTTGAAGATACGTGGATTACTTGGAATACTTGGAAATCTACCCCAAAAAAATGCAAAAAATAAATTCTTGAAAAAAGTTTGTTGGCAACTTTTCCTGCAATTACTTACTTGAGATAGTACAGGGATAGAAATGTCAATATGGCCAAATCTGCACCAAGTTGCATTCACTGTATGGACAAAAGTATTAGGTCACACCTCTTAATCACTGAGTTCAGACCTTTCATTTAGTCCCATTGCCACAGGTGTATGACATCAAACACCTAGCCATGCACTCTGCCGCTACAAACATTTGTGAAAGAATGGGTCATTCTAAAGAGCTCACTAAATTCTGTGTCTGGTACTGTAGTAGAATGCCACCGTTGCAACAAGTCAGTTTGTGAAATTTCTTCTCTCCTAGATGTACTACGATCATCTGGAATTATTGCAAAATGGAAGCATTTGGGAACCGCAGGAACTCAGTCATGAAGTGGCAGATCATGTAAAGTTACAGAGCGGGGTTGCCTAGTGCTGAGGCACATGGTGTGTAAAAGTCTCCAACTATCTGCTGACTGAGTTATCACAGAGTTCCAAACCTCCTCTGGTATTAACATCAGCACAAAAGCTGTGCACCAGGAGCTTCATGGCATAGGCTTCCATGGCCAAGCTACTGTACTACATAACCAAATGCAATGCCAAGCCTTGGATGAAGTGTAAAGCACACCACCACTGGACTCTGGAGCCGTGGAAAAGTTTTCTGTGGAGTGAAGAATTACGTTTCTCTAACTGGCAGTCTAATGGACAAGTCTGGGTTTGGTGAAAGCCAGAAAAACATTACCACACTGTACCAAGTGAAAAGTTTGATGTAGGATAGACAATATTGTTTGTCTGTTTGTTTGTTTTCCTGGGGTTAGCAGTGAAGGGAAATCTTAATGCTTCAGTTTACCAAGACATTTTGGAAATTTCTATTTGTCCTACTTTGTGTTAACAGTTTGGGGGAAGGCCTTGTCTGTTCCAGCATAACTTGGTGCAGAAGACCTTGACTGGCCTACTCAGAGCCCTGATCTTAACCCCAGCCAACACCTTTGGAATGAATTAGAACAGAGACTGAAAGCCAGGCCCTCTCATCCAAAATCAGTGTCTGACTCCACAAATGCATTTCTGGATGAATGGGCAAAAGTTCCCGCAAACACACTCCAAAATCATGTAGATAACGTTCCCAGAAGAGTGGAAGCTGTTACGACTGCAAGAGGGGGACAGATTCCATCTTAATGCCTCTGGCTTTAGAATGGGATGTCATCAAAGATCCTTTTAGTGTAATGTATAGCTGCCCCTGTACTTTTGTCCATATAACATATCAATCCAGAACCAGATCTGGTCCTTTTGAAGGATTCTCCAGCATTGTAAGGGAGGACTGTTCAGCCTTGTGAGAGGTCTTGGTGGTTTTTCTTTCTTTTAATAGCAGCCATGATATCTGTTGCCATTTCATAAATTACTGTTGGTTACTTTGTTACATCCTGGCTGTGAAATGTTCATCAGTGTTTGCACATTTCTGCATGGTTCCAACAGACAGAGGTCTTAAACAGCAGCTTCAGTCATCAGTCAGTACATTTTACATTTATCATATGATCATCTACAGTAATCCCGTCCCTCTTGTGGCTTTTGTTTGGTGGTTCAGTTCATCATTTATTAACATAGGAGTTCAGTATTATACAGAGTTTTATGGTCATGTCTTTGGAGGACATGACCACAACTTTATTAGTTCCTCACTATTTTAGTCCCATAAAAATAGCTTAAACAGGTGTCTGCCTCCCCTGAGGTGAAGCCCTCTCTCCTTTTGCTGCAAGTTAGTGAATAGGTTAGACCTTTAGATATACACTGCCCTCTAGTGGATTTTGTGTAAACAGGAACACCCTGTTCATTTTTGACAAACATAACTGTTTATTTTTATGCAGAGAAAACACTTGTTGTGAGAAGTGGGATTCGAACATACGCCTCCTGGGGAGACTGCGACCTTGCCAACCTGACACACCCGTTTTTTGGCTACTGACTATATTTATATATGCAATTGATGTCATAATAAGTTATTTACTGAGGGGTTTTTATATATTTGTGTATTTGTGGCAGTTTCAATAAAAAGCTTATGAATGAGCTACTGATTACTTAACAACTCGGTGAACTCTGTGACTCAATAAACGATGTACTCCATTCATGCTTTCCAGTGAACTGCAGACACCCTTCAGTTCTGAGTTTCTGATATAAAAACAGATTTATGATTCACTTTAAAAACACACTGGTAATGTACAAAGTAAGGCAGAGTTGTTGTTTTGTCTAGTTCGCATTATCTGGGTACAAAGTTGGTTGATCCAGAACACCCTGTGACATAGATCTGCTGCTGTGCAAATACCGTGTCAGCCATCCACCCCCTCTGCCCTGTATTTGTTACACAGTGCAAGACATAAACTGGCTGTGGACCAACTACGTGAACTCTGTCTGCACCACCGCCTGCCAGTGGGCGATCTCTTTGTTTGACTCGTCAGCATGAGATTGCAGCGCCACATTTCTGCCATAACTCGGACAAGTGCAAGGCATCAACACCTAAAATACTCCCGGCACATTTGTCTCCTGTATAATAGTTTTATCATCTCTGGGTGTCTAACTCAGTAATATTCAAATATGCAATGAATGGACATCCATCGAGCAGCGCTTTGGATTATGACAGCAAACAGTCTTAAACTGGAAAGCACTTTGGGTCAACTCCTGCTGTTTTAAATGTGCTAAATTAGTACAAGTGACTTGACTTAATCTGGTAATGTCAGTTCCATTCATTTATTTGTCTCTATTAATCTTTTTTTTCCCTTCATTTGCAAAAGGAAGCAATGAGGTCAAACATGTAACTGAAATGCTTTTTGAGGTTATCACCTAACTTATTGTGCAGCTAGTAAAATATCTTTGTTAGAGATGGACAGAAGATGCTTTTAGGGACCTAGAAATATTTTCCATAGTTTTCTTTTTATTGAGAAAACAGATGCCTAATGTGTATTTGTGAGTCATCATCACATATAAAAGCCATGTTCACATGTCAGTGTACTTCTTGGTTTTCATGCTTCCTTCAGTATGTCCTTTCAGCAGTATCATTTTATATTTGGCTTGCATTTCTTGATATGGGGCCACGTCTGAGTGTAAATGTGCTGTCCATCAGACCTGAGTGACCAGAGGTTCCTTAAAGAAGAACTTTAATTCTCTCTGATCACCAGCTGGCTGTCCTGCACAAAGCCCAGTCAAAAGAGTCCCATTGAGTGGAGGGCAAATAGCCCTGTTCTGCCCATACAGGGGTGTGTAATCCCCCATATATTCAGGCCCCTCATCCATCTCGTTGTCATCCTCCTCATCTTCATCGCCTTCTCCATCCTTTTCCCAGAGCGATGTGGAGACGTGGTGGTACTCCCTGGTGTCCTCACATTCCATCTCTCTGTGGTAAAAGTAGCTGAAGTTGGACACAATGACTGGCACTGGCAAAGAGATGGTGAGCACCCCAGCAATGGCACACATGGAGCCCACCAGCTTTCCCTCAGCTGTCTCCGGGCACATGTCCCCATAACCAACTGTAGTCATGGACACAACTGCCCACCAGAAGGCCTCGGGTATGCTTCTGAAGTTTGTTCCAGGACTGTCCACCTCAGCAAAGTAGACAGCACTTGAAAAGAGTATGACGCCGATGAAGAGGAAGAAGATGAGCAGGGCGAGCTCTCGCAGGCTGGCCTTCAGCGTCTGGCCCAGGATCTGGAGGCCCTTGGAGTGACGAGAGAGCTTGAAGATTCTGAAGACTCGCACCAGCCTGATGACCCTGATGAGAGCCAGAGACACAGATGGCTGCGTGCCTTTGTCCTTGGCCAGCTCTGTGCCTAGTGTAACAAAATAAGGCAAGATGGCAAAGAAGTCGATGATGTTCATGATGTCTTTGAAGAAGTGCATCTTGTTTGGCGCGCTAATGAAGCGCATGATGAGTTCAAAGGAGAACCAGCAGATGCAGATTGTCTCTACTATAAAGAAAGGGTCCTGGAAGGGAGTGAATGCAGGTGAGCTCTCGATGGTTTTGTTTGAGTCGGTGGCGTAAGGCTTGATCATGTTTTGCTGCAAAATAAATAATAAATAAGAAGTGGTTAAACTCAAACATAAAGGCAAAATGAAAGCATATGAGTCACTCTACCCCACAGATACACCTTACATTCACAGAATTTGATTTGGAAAAGAAATAGGAGAATAGAGAGGAAAGGTGCTGCAATAGTAAACAACTCCATGGAGATGATATTTACACGAATGTAAATAGAGAGAAAACAAGAAGGACAGAGTAAACAGGAGGGGGAAGTGAGAAGAAGCGATTACTATCAAAGTTTGTGCTCAGCACATTTAAAGTATGACATCTATCATCAGGCTCTTGTGAGGTCTGTGATACAGTGCTAACTTCTCTCTCCTCTCCATTTTCACTCTCCCAGCTTTAATGTTTTTTTTCTCTCACAGACTTTTATATAAACCAGTTTCTCTATATTTAAACACACAAAAAACATCAAGTTCATGTGACTCTGGCTTGTGTTACAGGCACACAACACTTCATTTAATCCAGCTGCTTTTTTTTTCTCCTGGGAATCAGGTGCAGGTTTGAAATAACTGGCCATTAGTCTCTTTTAACAAGTTAGATAAAGTTTCTCAGCGTTTGATGGCCTTGCTGTCCATATTGTCCTCGAGATTGTATTTTTATACACCCTTATTTCCAGTTGATTAGGTTCACCTGGCTGAACCTATTGCAGTCTGCTACAACAGTCCTGCAGTAAATTCAACTTCTTTTAAGGTCAAAATGTTCAGATTTGGTATTGATTCAGTTGCACTTTGTGGTGGTTTTGAACTCTGTTCTCATAGATGTCCAGTTATCCCCCAGAATGACTGTTCAGCCGAACCAGCATCTCCCTAATCCCTTCTCAGTCTAAACTGAACACTGTAACCTTCATGAAGGGAGGATTTACTGCAGACCACTTGTCTTAGATTACATGTTCTTTAGCTTGGTTGATCTAATTAACTGGAAACAGCATGTTTCTCACTGCCTTGTGTCCTCATGTTTGCTGCTTTATATATCCTCTGAACTGCTTGCAACGTTTTCTAAGCAAATTCTAAATAGAAACTGCTCAGACAAAGATAGCTATGCATTTTAAAGGGTCAGTTCGTGATGATTCTTGTAATCTAGCCCTTTAGGTTTTGTTTCAAGATCTCTGAGATTTCTACATCAGATCAAAAAAAAATCTGTTGACAGAGAGTATACAGCTAACTGGATATTACCCCTCAAATAGCTCGAATGATGTCAGTGTCCACCAATTAGTTCCAGACTGAAATGTCACATAAAACCAATAACATGCATGGGTCAGGATATTTTTGTGTGTCACATTTTCCATCTGCTGAGTGACTGATAACGTGGAGATGGCTGTGCATGTATGTTTGGTTTGGCTTGTGTTGTGTCCAAGAGTTTCAAAGCTCTGATCACATTATTATGAAGGACCAAATCTGCCAAATTCAAAATAAACAAGGGAATACAGTTAGACCCATAAATTTTTGAGAGAATGACTAATTTCTTTTTTGTAATTTTGCCTCGGTAAATGATCAAACAGTCAAAATGTGACTGAAGTGCAGACTTTCAGTTTTAATTCATGTGGTTTGACAAAAGAATTGCATGAACTGTTTAGGAATTACAGCATTTTTATACATAGTCTTCCAGTTTCAGAGGCTCAAAAAGTAATGGGACAAAAAAATATGATTTTAATATATAATGATAATTTAATGATTGTTTTTAAAACTTGGCAGGAAACTCTTTGCAGTCAATTACCTCCTGAAATCTAATGCTGTGTTTCCTCCCTGGAGATGCTCACAGCAACTGCCTTCAGTTGCTGTTTGTTTGTGGGTCTCTCTCTGCCTTCAGGTTTGAATGCAGTAACTGAGCTGCTCTATTGTTGCTCTGTGGTTTAGAGCAGGTGACTGACTTGGCCATTGAAGAATATTGCATTTCTTTGCCTTGAGAAACTCCTGGGTTGCTTTCACAGTATTCTTTGGGTCATTGTCCATTTGCTCTGTGAAGCACTGAATCTGAGCAGAGGGTATAGTCCTGTACACTTTTAGAATTCATCCTGCTACTTCTATCAGCAGTCATCAATCAGCACTAGTGACCCAGTTTCACTGGTAGCCATACATGCTCACACTAACATGTTGCTTCCACCATATTTAACAGAACTGCTTTTCCCTTCCCATCATTCTGGTATAAAATCATTTTGATTTCATCTGTCCAAAGAATTAATTTCCAGAACTGGGCAAGCTTATTTGAATGTTTTCTGGCATATTCTAATCTGGCCTTCCTGTTCTTGAGTGCAACCAGTGGTTTGCACCTTGCTGTAAACCCTCTGTGTTCATTCATGTGAAAATGTAGACTTTGACAATGATACACCTACCTTCTCAAAAAAGTTTTTTCCTTGGCTATATGCTGTGAATAGGGGTTTTCTTACACAAGGAAACAATTCCGCAATCACCCACTTAGTTGGTCTTAGTGGTCTTCCAGGCCTTTTGGTGTTGCTGAGCTGGTCAGTGCACTCCTTCTTTTTGAAAATGTTTCAGATTGTTGCTAAAGCTTTTGCACGCTCTCTCTCTCTCATAGGTTTATTCTGGTTTTTCAGCTTTGAGAGTTTCAGTGAACAGCTACCATGAACTGCTTGTCAATAAATTGTCCCATTACTTATAAGTCTCAGAAGTCCCCGTAGTGTAGTGTTTTGCGCAATCACCTTATAAGTGGCATCAGGAAGGGCATCCGGTGTAAAACCTCTGCCAAATTACCAATTCGGATTAATCTGCTGTGGCAACCCCTAGAGGAGAATACAGGGGAGCAGCCAAAGGTACTCATAAGCCTCTGAAAATTAGGGACTAAGTATAAGAATGGCTGTAAACAGTTAATGCAATTCCTTAGTTAATCCCCTTGAATTAAAGCTGAACACAACAAATGGAGGCTGAGATGTAGATGTCTTCTTCTTCTTCTTCTTCCTCTTTCGGCTGCTCCCGTTAGGGGTCGCCACAGCGGATCATCTGCCTCCATCTCACCCTATCCCTTGCATCCTCTTCCCTCACACCAACCCTCTGCATGTCCTCCTTCACTACATCAATGAATCTTCTCTGTGGTCTTCCTCTTTTCCTCCTGCCTGGCAGCTCCATGCTCAACATTCTTTGTCCAATATATCCACTATCCCTCCTCTGAACATGTCCAAACCATCTCAGCCTTGCCTCTCTGACTTTGTCTCCAAGCTTCTCAACATGAGCTGTCCCTCTGATGTACTCATTCCTAATCCTGTCCATCCTGGTCACTCCCAGGGAAAATCTCAACATCTTCAGTTCTGAGACCTCCAGCTCTGCTTCCTGTCTTTTTGTCA
>VUQH01068325.1:0-22418 GCA_015106775.1 Etroplus canarensis
ATCCTCTTCCCTCACACCAACCCTCTGCATGTCCTCCTTCACTACATCCATGAATCTTCTCTGTGGTCTTCCTCTTCTCCTCCTGCCTGGCAGCTCCATCTTCAACATCCTTTGTCCAATATATCCACTATCCCTCCTCTGGACATGTCCAAACCATCTCAGCCTTGCCTCTCTGACTTTGTCTCCAAACTTCTCAACATGAGCTGTCCCTCTGATGTATTAATTTCTAATTCTGTCCATCCTGGTCACTCCCAGGGAAAATCTCAACATCTTCAGCTCTGCCACCTCCAGCTCTGCTTCTTGTCTTTTTGTCAGTGCCACCGTCTCCAAACCATACATCATAGCAGGTCTCGCCACCATATATTTTTTAAATATACGGACATTTTAAATTTGATGGCTGCAACACACTCAACAAAAGTCGAGACAGACGTATGTTATGTTTACCACTGTGTTCTGTCTCCTGAGGGTAGTTTTAGTTTTGTCTGTTCTTGCTTGACGTAACGCTTCAGCTACTTAACAGTCTGTGGTCCATGATCTGATTCTCCTCTTCATAACATACCTTACATTTTCAACAGTAAATAGATCTGAACTGACAGCAGGCCAGACAAGCACACATGCTCTGTGTCTACGAGGCCAAGCTATTGAAAACCATGTAAAATGTGGTTTGGCATTGTCTTTCTGAAATAAGCATGGACTTCCTGGGAAGAGACTGTCATGGTCTCCTGCCCTGACCTGCCTTTTTTTTTTCGCTTTCTCTCTTTCTCTTTTGTTTTTTCTCTTTCTCTCTCTCTATCTGAGGTGAGAGCAGGCCCTTTAACAGTCTCTTTATTTCCCAGGTGTGTGGGCATGTCTGGAGGTGGAGTGTGGCTACACACCTGTTCCTGATCTCCGTCATGGGTGTATTTAATTTTTAAGTTGTTCCATCCACAGTCCGCCGGAAAGTTAAGTTACCTCCATTATAGTAAGCCCGGCCAGCCTACATAAATGCTTTGCCTGTGTTTTGTAATCTTGCCTTCAAGTAGTTTGTATCTCTTTTCCTGTGCCTAGAACTACCAAGCTACTCACTTGGAACTCCTGCCTACAACATGCCTGACCCACTCTAAACCACAACCTTGGACCCTCTGGACCTAGGAATAATAAACTGTGGAAACCCTGAACCTCCCTGTGAGTTTCTGGACTTACCCTGGATTACCTGAACATCTAGACCTTGTATATAGACCAGAACTGTTTGCACATTTTGTGAACATCCTGCTTTTTTACCTGCACCTTGTAAATGAATCACTTTTTCACCTTTAAGTTTATTTCTGGCTGCTTTTTGGTCAACCATCACAACAAACCCTGACTGAGACATCGCCTTGATGGCACCATATGTTTCTAAAATATTAATGTATGCCTCAGAGTCAGTGGTACCATCACATACATGCAACTCGCTGTTTCGGTGACCACAGATGCAACCCCATACCGTCACAGATCCTGGTTTTTGTACTATAAAGTGCCGTCGGCTTCTTCCTTGTATTCTCCCCAAGGGGTCACCAGAGCAGATTAATCTGCATTGGTAATTTGGCAGAGATTTTGCACCAGATGCCCTTCCTGACACAACCCTCCATGGTGAGAGGGGCTCATGTCCCTACTTGTAACCGAATGAGGACCTTTCGCTTGTAAGGCGAATGTGTATACCACTACCCTACAGGGTTATGAGAGCCTGGCTTTTGTATTATTCCCTGATTAAAAGCTGTATAGAGAACTAGACTCTTGTTCTTTTTCAAAAACAAGCTGAAATGTAGACTCATCTGACCACAGCACACAGTTCCACAGTTTTTTGGTCTAGCTCAGGACCAGAGAACTCAGTGGCATTACTGAATAAAGTTGATGTATGGCTTCCTCCTTGCATAATACAGTCTCAAGTTGCATTTCTGGTTGCGGTGATGGACTGTGTTGCGTGTAGCTCTATTTGTCACAGTAGCAATTCTTAGACAGTGTTGCCTAAGGCCTCAAAGCTCGTGCACAATCATTGATGGGTTCTGATCTTGCCCTTTATGCACCGAGATGTCTTCAAATTCTCTGAATCTGAGATTATGCACTACACATTGCAATCTCGCAATGAGAAATGTTTCTTTAGAACTGACTAATAATTGTCTCACAAATGTTGGCACAAAAGGGTGAGTCACTACCCATCCTTACTTGCAAAAACTGAGTCTTTGACGGAAGCTACTTTTATACCTAATCATGATTCCTCACCTGCTACCAGTCAGCCTGCTTAATGTGAAGTCTTCCAAACTCCTGTTCCTTGAATATCCTGTGCACTTTTATTTATCATATTTTTAATCTGTCCCAGCCTTTGTTGAGTGTGTTGCAGCCATCTAATTTTAAATTTGTGTATATTTACAAAATAAAATTTAGCCAGTAACCCTATTAAAAATCTGTTTGTACTTCTGTCAGCTAAATAAAGGTTCATATGAATTAAAATATTACAGAAACAGTTGGGAAAATATCCCAACTGTTCTACAAATGGGGTTCGCGCCATAAAACCTACTCTGCTTTGAGTGACTGAGACCTTTCCAAAGCTCCACTATCATTAAATAATATCTGCTAGTGTGAATCTTGTAGTTAACAATAGAAACGGAAGATCCCAAATGACTCGCATCAACCATATCAGCCTTAAGTGTGTCACAGACATGGTGGTCTAATCACTATTATCTGTGTCTTAACCAGACATATGCCTGGTGTCTTTTAAATGCCACACAGATGCCAGACTCACTATGAATAGCCAAACAGCTCTTTATCATTCTCTGTAGCAAGCTGACAGTTTAAAGATAAAAACCAAACAAACTACATGACTATCAATGAAAACTAATAATGCTTGTTATGCCACAGACTGCCTTTAGCAATTAGCAACAGAATTTTTTAGTAATGACAAAACACTTACTGTAACCTAATGACAGCTGTAACTGCTAAATGGAGCTTTAGGTGCAGTGTCAGTGAAAACTGAAGACTGATAAAAACAAAAACAGCTTGTGATTCAATTTTAACAACGGTGACAAAGTTAATAAAGTAAGTTGCCATGGGTCGTAGTGTTGACATAAAAACAGCAATGTCTTGTGTTGCTAGATATTTTTTAAATTTGTAAATCAGTGAAAATTATTACCCTCTTACATCCCTTATCTCTTTACATTATGATGCAAATACACTATTTATTTATTTATTTATTTCCAGTATTCATATTTATGTATATTTTCCAGACTTCATACTTCTACATATATTCACTGTTCTGAATATTGAACTGTATATCTGGATATGTGTACATGTATTTATATTTGCATTTCATATTCATACTTAATGTATACTTAACGGAGTGTATGCAACATAAGTTATTTCCCTCGGGGATTAATAAAGTATTCTGGTTCTGATTCTATTTATTGTACTCATTTTGAAGAGTTTGATGTATTTGAACTGTGGAACATTGACTGGATTTTTAGAAATGTCAGCTTTAGCAGATGTTAACGTTTGTACGATAACTGCTAGGAATGTCTAGGGTGCTCTTTAGAACAACCCAGTCCTTCACAAATGTTTCTAAAAGTCTATTGCATGGCTAAGTGATTGCTTTTGTAGGAAATACCTAAGTTCAATGACTGAGAGATGTGGCCCAGTACTTTAGTTCATAAAGTTTAATTGATTTCACTATGGCAATACAGTAATGTTTACTTGGGATGATACTTTGTACTTGGTATTTTGTTAATCGGAACTGAAACATTGCATTTTTGAACAAATGTGGATGCCATTTTCTTTTAGGTGCTTTGCTAAAGTGGAACTATTGCTTTTCTTGGCCCGAAAATCACAATAGCGTCATTTGCGTATTGTTTTTTGTGACTCAGCTATCACCCCTTGTTGAGAATAAAGACAATAAGAGTCGAGCACCGGAAGTACTTTCCATTGACTCAACAGGTCATGGCGGAACCGGCGCGGCAGCACCCGCCATCTTTCACTTGTAGTTTTTGCTGGGCTTGTGGGCCTCCTTCTTCTGCAGCATGTAAAGCTAGACTAGAACGCTTGTAGGGGAACGCTGTTCCAGTCCGTTCCAGACGAATGGTAACTTCAGTACATGCGCTGCCTACGGTACTAAAAACAAAAGAAACTGTCACGTTTTCGGAATTTTGTCACTGAAAGGCATCGCAAGTATGGGTTCTGATGACATCCCCATTAGCTGTATTGCTAGCAGAGCTTCATTAATTTAAATTTTTCCGACACCCAATCACACCATGCCCCTAAAAAACAACGAGATAAAGTAACAACTTATATGTATTGTTAACACCAGGAGAAAGCAAAAAAGTAAACTTCTGTTTTATTACTGACAACAGCTACAAAGAAGCCCATCCTTTCTCCTCAGTGTGTTCCTATCTGTTAAGTGAAGCATGCAGTGCTGCTGAGAAATGAAGGTACGAGGCGAGACTATCTTTAAATGACTGTGTTCCATTAGCAGCAACTCCCCAATACACAGGTAAGGTCGCTTAGATGTTGTGCTGTTTTTTGTAAGTCTGAGTGATGAAAGCTAATGTGCCTTTGGGTCACATTAAGAGAAATGGAGAAGCGAGAAGCAGCACAGTTTAACTAACATGGGTTAGCTTATGGCAGCAGTGAAAATGATGAATAGGGTATTACGGTTTTGATGCTGTTTCGGAGCCCACTTAGCCATGGCTCCTTCTTTTTAAAGTATCGATTTCTGTGAATAGGAGAAGGAAGTCTGGGCAGAGGCATTGTGTATGGCTGTGTGCCTCTGTGCCTTTGGAGCTAAAACAAGTTGAATTTGCATTTAATGGGTAATGCAAGTTAAATTGTTACTGGCGTTCGTGACAAGCTGCAAGCCCGTCTCTCTCTCTCTTTTTTTTTTTTTAAATTTTGCTTTGTGAAAACTCATAAATTGAGGTAAGGTAAAGCCAGGCTGCTCTTTGAAAGAACTTTCCCCCTCACTTTCCATTCTTTCTTTAATTTCCACCCTGTCTCACACTTAAGCCCAACCTTGTTGAGTTTCCTTTGCCCTCCAAGGTAACAGAAGAATATATGTGGCTTGTCCGTGCCTTTAAATAACAGGTTCTCCCTTTGGTCCTAATTATCTGTATTAGAAACACATGATGAAGGGGACAGCATACCCTTTAGATCATCTTTTGGCTCATCTGATGTGGTCAAAATGAGCTGTTACCCCTTTAAAGAGCTGCCCAGGAAAGTCACATCCACAATAATGAATACCAATAGGACTCCGAAATTTGTTGACAGCAGGGAAGAATCAGTGTGATTTATCCCTATCCATCATCATTATCCAGTTTAGCATTTTTTTCCCTTTTATTTGACGGCATCCACCCTTGCCGCCGACACAGTAGCAAACTGAATCTGTAATGATCTGTGTCATTGATGAAAGCTCCCCACATATCGGAGCTGCAAGCGATTTCTCAGAACACTGACTCTCAATCATTTCCAACATCTGGAACAACTATGGAATACATAAACAAAGCGCTGGTGTGGGGGTTGGAATTGAGTGCCATCATCACGTGGAATTCAAAGGAGAGAGGGGCAGTTAGACATGGAGTTAGTTGAGAGTTTACAAGATGGAATGTAAACAGGGCTGACGGATGGGTGAGCAAAGCTCTCTGTTGTCCCGAGGAAGTCTGGTCAAGAGCTTCAGGACCCCTGCTAACAGGCCCAGATTATGAGGAAATGGGATCTCTTCTCTGTGGAGAGCATTCTTTTGCTCGTGCTGCGTGTTACACTGTATCAAAACCACATCTGAGGCTTCCCCTGTTGGTTTTCTTCCAAAATCCTGACCTATTACCTCTCATGCTGCTGCTTTTTCAGATGATGTACATGTAATGCTTAAACAGAGCAGTTCTTCTGGCCAAGTCTGTTTTAAAGCTTACCCCACTTAGCCATGCTGAGGGCAACTGCTAGGGGACTTTAGTCAAATAATGGAGTGGAGAGGCATTTCAAGCCTGCTGCCAAGTTGGAAATGATAGATGGGAACATGTAATCTCAAGGGATGGTTATAAGTGTTATTGTAGTACTTAAAAAAAAAAAGCTATGCAGCTTCAAAAACAATAGCTAAATATAAAACATGTAAGAAAATCAGCTAAATGTATATGTGCTTAGCTTGTCAACCAGACTAAAGAAAGGTCAAAATAGGAAATTCACGTTAATGCCAGGATCAACTCTTACTGGACCACTGTGTTAGATTTAGTGGCATCTATGGGTGAGAATGCAGACTGCAACAACTGAATACCTGTCCTCACCTCGCTCCTTTTCCAAATGTGGTGGCCATCAGGGAACAAAATGGAGTCTTTCACGACCGCACCCATAAGTATTTCCGGTCCAGAAGTTCATGTATGTAGATGGAATTATGAATTAGAAATGCAATTGAACTGAAAAAGATTTAGGAACTAGAAATTCAGTTTTTACACTGCAAAAGTAAGAGATTATAGCTGATGAGTATTGATAGCCGTTCTGTACTGGGATAGCATTAACAGAAAGGCAAAAGCTAGTCTGTTTGTTCATTCTGACATAGCAGTGGAAAATGGTAACTCCTAAGGAAAGGGACCCGCTAACATCGTATATATAAATATAAATATCTTTTATAAGTGAACAAAAATACAACTATTATCATCTTAGAAGGATTTAACACTGTAAAAAAAATAAATTAATTTATGTAATTTAATTAATTTCTGATAACAGATCACCTTAAAGTGTAGACACTTGTCATTTAAGATATACATGGTTCAAGGCAGGGATAAAAGAGGGATTTGGCACGTTGGGTGGGGGGATAGACCCAAAGATTAGGTGTAGTGGTGCAGCACTGAGAAAAGAGTGAAGAGAAAAGAAAATAGTTAGAGGACAGGATTGCTAGGGATGTCACAGTACCAGAAATTTAGTATTTGGTATCAATACCAATAAATTTACACAGCTCTTGATACCAAATTTGACACTGCTATTTAAAAGAAAAAATTGCATTTATCATCCCATGTACTCAAACATAGACTCCTTTATTAAAATATTTAAATACTGTAAAAATATCATGACCCCAAAACACATGATGTAGCTGCAAGATGCAGCCTCGCTGAGTCTCTGTTTCAAAGTGTGTTGAAAGTGCGGATTTCAAGCTATAATACCCGTTTTTAAATGGTGATGACAGGCCAAGTTAAACCAGACTGATAAATAATTTGCGCCATGGTTTTCCCGAGGTGCGTGTTTGGTGCAGGCAGAAACTGTCAAAAAGGAGAGAGCTTGCAAGAAAAAAAAATCACACCACTTATCCTATTGGTGGAAGCATGAACCACATCAGCCAATCAAAGCATTTAAACATTTTATGGCTTTGGTTGCTTAGGCAAAAGGGAAAGTTTCAGGAGTGACCAGTGAAAGAGAGAGAGAGCGAGAGAGATTTGAGAGATTTGTGACATTGTGATGTGTCCCTGTGTGTTGTGGTGGACGGAAACTGTTATTTATTTATTTTTTCTCTTGGAGCCTCACAAATAATTTCTCTGGCATCTTATTGTGACACCTGATTGCATTGTAACAAGTTGTACAAAAAATGTCTGAGACATTTCCTGCATTTTAAAGTAAAAAAGTTATTATAACTCTATTCATAAGCTTTTGAAATTTACACTTTATATTTTCATTCCCGGTTATAAAATGGTTCGTTAAACATGTTTGTGATTTTCAGAGTAAAAAAATCCAACATTTTCCAACTCTGAGTTTATGTTTTTGTGTGATTTTAGTATGTCAGTATGTTAAATACAGTGTTTCAAAATGAAAAAAATAACTGTCAATTTACACAGTGAGACTGTGCTGAAAAAAATGTCACCAAACCAGGCAAGGTGAAATATAAAGGTGAAATCCAAAGGAGTCAAAAACAGCCAATCATACCCCAGACTCCAGAGGGTTTATTGAGCTAACTGAGTGGTTCTGAAAATTTTTCTGACATTCCCTACCTCCCACTAATGTCATCAGCAATTAAACAGGATTTTACCTAAATAAAGGTGCATATTGTTGCGCAACAGTGCAACAGCAAAATCTTGTTTATTTTTCTTTAAAAAGTTGCATCCTTTCACCCTATTTTTACTCAATATTTTTCACTAGGCTGTCCACCCCCACTCTGGCAGGGCCCACCCTACAGTTTGAGAACTACCATTCTAACCTAAGTGATCTACACCAGACCAATTAGTGTAAACTGTATCACAATACTGCAAACTATCCAGTTCATCTGTCACTAACTGGACTGAACCGCTTAGTCTTTTCATACATCTTAAAATAACACATAATGATTGTACAGTCATGTGAAAAAGAGTGGAAACCTAAGTATACCATACTGCTTCCTTAGGAATTCAATTGTAAGTAGCAGCCAGGTGCTGATTAATTAATCATCACTGGATGTGACCACCTCTATAAAAGCAGAAGTTCTGGCAGTTTGTTGATTTGGAGCATTCAGGTGTGTGCTAATACAATGAATGCCATGATCTTCCCCAGGAGTGGATATCCCAGCAATTTCACCCCAAGGTCAGGCTGTGCAATACTCAGAAGCTGCAAAAACCCCTCCAAGACTCTATAGGCCTCAGTTAGCATGTTAAATGTTAACGTCCATGAGAGTGAGAGTAAAATTAGAGCAAGACTGAACAAGTACGGCTTATTTGGAAGGGTTGCCAGCAGAGTGCCTGTCTTTTAAACAGACAAGACTGAAGTGAAGATGTTTGACCATAATGCACAGTGTCACGTCTGACCAAAACCAAACACCTCATACCAGCTGTGATGATTTGGAGTCAAAGGCCTCGGTCACCTTGCAATCACTGAGTTGACTAGGAACTCCTCTGTATTCTAGGGTCAAGTGTGAGGCCATCTGTCTAACAGCTAAAGCTTGGCTGAAATTGGATACCAGCAATACCAGCAAAGCTACAACAGAATGGCTGAAAAAGAAAAGAATCAGGGTGATGCAATGGCCCAGTCAAAGCCCAGACCTCAAACCCACTGACATGCTGTGGCAGGACTTTTAAAGAGCTTTGCATTAAAAACATGCCCGCAAACTAAACGAATCGAAGCACCTTTGTAAAGAAGAGCGGGTCAAACTTCCTCCACAACGATGTGAGCGTGATGAAGTCATACATAAAACTCTTACTTCGAGTTATTGCTGCTAAAGGAGTTCTACAAGCTACTGAATCATGGAGTGTGCGACACTGAGTCTTGTGAAAACTTTCTTTTACACATGATTGTATATCTTCAAAACATCACCATGTTAACATGCTAGTATGAGCATGTGAGCATGCAGATACATTGCCGGTATCAAAGCACCAGCATGGCTACAGGGTTTAGAGTTATTCAACCACTGTGGTTGAATAATGCTGGCCAGAATGATAACACTTTTCCTTGTGTGCATTTGCGGAAGACACATCTGTGCAATACCAGCGAAATGAATTGAAGTGCTTTGAGTACTGCTTTATCATGGAACAAGCAGGATGAATTTTCACCAGTGACTGTAAAGTTGGAGAAGCATGCGGCTGTTGTTGTGGTGAATATTCTCTTTTCTCTTCTCTTCCTTGTTTAATTAAAAGAAATGGCACACTACTACCTCTCCGTGCACACCACAACACCAAGCCTTCATTTACTGACTCATTTTTCTTTTGGTAATGCTTCATTTCAGTGCCGTTTTAGCTCGTTCCTAGCGTGGCTGTGGACTTGAGTGCTGTTACAATTTAATTTATTTTCTAATGTAGTTTCTCAGGGAAACAATCCTGCGCTAAATCTTCAAAGTTCCCCTCATACTTAACTCCCACATTCAAAGTTTATTCTGCTGGAAAGTTACTCTGCAGCAAAGCAACCTCACATTAGAACCTAAATGGGAAAAAGATATATTTTAGTTAGGGAGTTAAATATATATCATAATGTCAAAAAAGCCAACTTCCCTTCGAGATCTAAATCAGTTTGGAAAGTGGAAAAGTTTAACCCTCAGGATTAAACCCTCATACTAAACATCAAGCGTGAGAGAAATCGGCACCACCGAGTAAAACCTAACACAAGTTGCTGTTTCTTGTGTTTGCATCTCTTTATCTCAGCATACAATTATCATACAATTCCCCCCCTGGGATTAATAAAGTATTCTGATTCCTTATCGCAGCTGGGTTTTTGACAGACTTCAACACTTGGTTGTAATCACTTGCTTATCCGTATGTTATTCACACACATATGCCAGGACATATGCAGGACAACTGAGGCAAGTCTTCCCCTGTCGCCTGAAAGTCCCCTGTCAGGTAAGAGAGAGCTGGGAGACAAGAAGCTATCAGTCAGGTCCTGACCCATTTAATGAGACATTTCTGCTCCAGAGAACTGTCACTGATATGAATGATGAAAAATGTTCACTGCCACTGCCCTATTTGGTTGGCCTTGTCATAAAATGTTGAATGCGTGCAGGAGGAGATTCAGATTTACAGTGGTAAGGTGAGCTGTCAGCTCTGCTGTGTGCAACACCAGATTTCATTTTGAACATTGTGGACGTTTATGATACAGCTATGGCCGTGAAACTCTGCAGTAATGTGTTTCCTGCTTAAATTCCCTTTATAATGCACTAGCAATTTAAGCTTTGCATGCAAACTCATGGTATTGTCCCATACTATGCTCAAGTGAAAATCCATTTTTGAGCAGTGTTCGTATTTGCACTTGCTTTTCCAGTACTTGCTGATTGTTCTTGTTTTCAGTCAATGTAAAAAAAAACCTCGCCTAGAAAAATTATAGACCAGAAAACCAAGGCTGTTATCTGTGAGACAAAACCTGGAGCTGCTCCATTCATACAGTAAGAAAAAAAAACACGGAGACTGAATTTTGAACCTGGCTGTACTTTCTTCAAGTGATAAGAGCTAAGGAACAGGATGTGTTTGCTTTCTTGTAAAATTGCAGTGGCTACTAGTACTCCCGTCACGAAGCTCTTACCTCCTTAAACAACACCGACTATCATCTAAAAGGTCTTGCTTTTACATGTGAAAATGGACTGACATCTCCAAGGTCATATTTACAGCATGCACACACTTGAATTCATAAAATTCAAAGAGTTATGGATCCATAGAACATTTTAATGTAGATGGATTCATTAAAGGTCAATTATACAGATTTTTAAATGTTAGTTTTCGTATTCTCATAGTTCTACCTGATTCTGACTATAATATGTATTTACTAAACAAAAATGTATTATTAATTTTAGCCCCAAAGACAAAATGTGGCCCCAGTACCAACAGAGTTATGTTATTGTCATGTCCACAAGTTGTATTCAGTTATATTTATATAGCGCTAATTTGCAGCAGGGATTGCCTCAAGTTAATATTGCAAGGTAAAGACTCTACAGTATTAATAAGAAAACCCCTTGTGATCCCCTGTGAGTGGCACTTGGTGACAGTGGGAAGGAAGAAATTCCTTTTAAAAGGAACAGACCTCCAACAGAACCAGCAGCAGTCTACTTCCTCTTAATCTAACTCATAATATGCTAATGCGAGAAGCAGTTTACTTCACATATAGACTATATAAAAAATTGGACATAGCCACTGTGATGTCACTTATTGGTTAGTTAGTGCTTTCCAGGGACGTCTCCAGAGAGGCGTCGGTTGGCATTCACCCCTCCACCCCCCACCCCATGCACCAATGCCATTGGACTGCAGTACTTTTAATCTTATAATGCCCAGCACCGAAGGATGATAACCAGTAGGAATGTAACACATTTTTTTAAACTGTACTTTACTAAGGTACAGTTCAATGTACTTGTACTGCGTTACTCAAGTATTTTAATGTTATGTTATTTTCTGCTTGTGCTCTACTATATTTTGGATGCAAATATTGCGCTTTTTCATCCATACCAATAAGTTTAAAGCTTTGTAACTTCTTATTTTCCAGATAAATTGTGTTATTCTAGATCAAGCAACCCAGCAACCTAAAAACTAATTAAACTCACTGACAGCTGCAGTGATCCAGTAATATAGTGTAAATAATTTTGAAAGTGGTATTGTACATAAATACATTTACTTTGGCACTTTAAATGTATTTTGAATGTACAACTCATGCACTATTTACCTACTTAATTTTTACTGAACTAAAAAGTCTAAACACATATTTTTCAATTTGCAAAACAATTATCCAACGCAAAATGATGTTAAACTCTCATACAGCACCACTTTCCATGTAATAAAGCTACAGTATAATAAGACACAGGGCTTCACATGAGCCTGAAAATAGAAAATGTTTTCTATGCCAGTTTTCTGCAGTTTTTATTTCTGATCAAATATTCTGATGTCCTGTGGGATCCCTGCTTTTTTTCTTGGTCTTCTCTGTGCCACCCTGTTTTAAAAAAATCCTGACAATGCCCCTGTTCCTGTCTCGAAGCTTTTACCTGAGCATTGTGGACATTGTCATCTTGATGTTGTGAAACTGGACATAGGAAGTGAATGGTGGCACTGTACATGGTATCAACTAGGCAGTCATAAATTAGGCCCACCTTGATGCGTAACTGGCTGTATCGCTCTTTTTTGACTCTAATGGGAACTGTATATTTTACTATGATGTATATCTTATTTGTTTTTACAAAGTAATCTTTGTAACATATTCAGTAAGATCAGTAATGCTCATAGCTAGAGGTACAGAAGGGTAGTTCCCCCACTGACTTTTACGACCACACCAGAGTAGTCACCCTCTGCTAGCTATTAAAAATAATACAGGTTTAAGGCACTGCATTGCTTCACTTTACTGACCCAGAAGCTACATCCGTCTTCTGTATGCAGTATTTTATTTCACTTCAAGAGTCTACTGCTGTGGCTGTACTTTCTCACAGTGTATCGTCAGGATACTATTGTGCTTAGAATGTTAGTGCTAACCTATAGCACCATTTTAGCATGGTAACTTTAGCTAATAACCGGTGTCCCCGTAGTGTAGTGAATTGGCGCTATATAAATAAAACTGAATTGAATTGAATTGAATTGGTTTACACATTCACCTTACAAGTGAAAGGTCCCTGGTTCAATTCCAGGAGGGGGCACAAGTCCCTCTCACCATGGAGGGTTGTGTCAGGAAGGGCATCCGGCATAAAACATCTGCCAAATTACCTTGGGAAGAATACAAGGGAGCAGCTGAAGGTAAATTCTTTAAAACCTGCTAGCTTTGGGGTTATTTGTTTTTTAAAATGGGAAAGATTATAATTTTGAACATGGTAATAAACAGAAAGAGCCATTTTAGACCATCAGTGTTATTAGAGATTATTTTGCAGGGGGCATGAATGCCTCAAATTCTGTGGCAAGCCATGCAGCAGTCAATGCCCCACATGTCAAATTCATGCTGGTGCATAAGGCAAAGTCAGGGGGGAGGTCATCAGGATATGGGAAGTGAAGTTTCTTGAAAGTTTATGGGGAGCACCAAAACAGTAGGATTCATCCTGTGGTGAGCATGAACGCCTGCACAAACTTTAGGGGCAATCTGGGATATGTCTGTTTAGATATTTCATTTCAGACCAAAGACAGTAACAGACAGACCAGCACCGTTAACTGCTATTAAGCTGCGAGCACGGCTAAAACTGCATTACAAATAGGAGGTTTTGTTATGAAATCCTAGCAGCACAGTTGTTTTTAATGACAGACTGATCAGAGCAGAATGGAAAAAGCCTGTCACATTCTCAGCAATGCCTTGTCATATAAGTGACAGCCTCCCTGACGATCAGTTACTGTACAAATCCTTATTTTTCTATCGCAGGTCGTCCCCGCTTGGTACTCTCCCAAACCCATATTATACACAGTATGTAGCTGACATCATAAATGCAAACAACCTCCTGTGTCAGAAGAGAGGAAGCCTTGAAGATGGGAAACAGATGTTGCAAGGGCGCTTGAGAGTTTGGTTGATAAGGTGGTCAACAACAGCAGTGAATGTGGTGTAACCCTTACAGTCAGTTTCATTGAAAAACAATGTAATCAGTTTTATTTTGCGTTCAATCGGTGTAAGCAGTCTGATTTATTTTCCCTTTCATATTAACAGGACAGTATATGAGCACACTGATAAATCTGTAAATTACATTGTTGGCATTGAAACACTGATGCAGTCACAATTTAGCGCCCCAAGGATTTGAGTGTAATATTGTCTTCCAAATCCAAAAAATCTCTGTCTCACTCAGTGTTATATTTCAATTGCGTTCAGCTGACAAAATCAAAAATAAGAACTGGGTCATAAAATGCATCAACAAAAGCCACAGAGGACCATCTATGTTAAATATAGAAATGTGGCTATCGTGATTGTTTTTGATCATGAATTTGATTTGAGGAATGCCACTGATAATCAGCACCATGATGGAGTAATTTGTAACAGATGTTCTCTAATGCCATGCCCAAAAGTGTTTTATTTGACACTCTGACATAACTAAAATAGAAACTCTATGAAAAAAGGGCTGACTGTTGTCATATTATTTGTGGGAATGGTTTTTAGAAGTATTCCTCTTTGATCAGACATCAATTTTTGTCTTCATAGGGACACCATTTCTGTTTCTTTCAAGTCTAACACTAAGAGCCAGAGAGGCGTGGGGAGGGGAACTGCTTTTTTAAAATTATGCTAAAACTATGTCAGAGTCCAAAAATTATGTATGTGATTAGCCTTCACATATTAAACACCAATATCATGTCAGCGTGAAAGAAACAATGTACTTTCTTTCTTTCTGTAAATAAAGAATATTTTGTAAGGGTAAATAATGTAAGATATAATGAAAATGAAATAAAATGAATTCATAGATAAATCATTTGTACTAATTAATGATGTTAGTATTATTATTGGTGTCCCTGCAGGGTAGTGGTTTACACATTTGCCTTACAAGTGAAAGGAACCTGGTTTGAATCCACATGGGCACACAAGCCCCTCTCATCATGGAGGGCATCCAGTGTAAAACCTCTGCCAAATTACCAGCGCAGATCTGCTGTGACACCTCCATGGGGAGAATATAAGAGAGCTGCCAAAGGTGCATTTATGATTATTGACAGAAAATACAGATTTGTTGTCCTCTTATAACCTATTTTGCAAGTTAAGCTAAGCAAAACGTTCCAATAAAATTGAGAAAATTTTGCTCAGCCAGCCGAAGGTCTGATGAGCTTATGCCATGGTGAGGAGTCCGTCCGTCCACAGTTAACAAGAATCGCTATTTCTCCTAGAGGATTGGTCAGATTTTAGTGAACACTGTGCACAACAAATAACTAATGGGTCTTAAGCAAAATTATGTTCAGGGTCAAGGTCATATTTGTTGTTTTACTGGCACTTTTTTCATTTTCACAAGAATCTCTACTCCTAAAAGTATTGGTCTAGATTGTATGTTCATACAGTACGTGTTTGCATGTATCTGTCTGCGATTATTAGGTTTGAAAATGTTGCTCCGTGTATTCTCCGCCTAGGGGTCGTTGCATATACAAGACATTAATATGTAATAAATAAATCTGCGATTATTACGTTTATTTATCTTAAGCTATCTTAAGCTAGGTTTAGGCTGTCAAGAACTGGGCCATTGTCTTGTAAATGACTGTTTGAGAGCCTCCTTGACTTCTAAATGGATTTTAATTCTTCTTAGTTGCGCAATGTAGACAACTAGTGACAAGAAAATGTATCCCTTTACAAAAACTTTCTGTTATTGATCATGATCCCTTATTGCAAGGCTCAAATTTAGAGATGCAACTACAATGACTCTTTAACAATTAGAGTTCCTAAGTGAAGTTGATAATTTCTGAATGGCAGTAAATTTAAACACGACATTTCTGGAGCTAACATTTCACGGCCATCGGTGGTATTACGGAAAAAGGAACTTTCCAAAGCGTGGTAGCGGTAGTTGGTTTTGCTTTATAGACACACACATGAAAATTAACCTTTTAACATTTTCAAAATGTCCGAGTGGTGTTTTTCATGTACTAGGAACCATATCATGAGCAAAATGAGCTGTCATTGCCAAGGAACATTACCACCTCAGACTGACTTCAGACAGTTGAGATTTCAAATATACCAAACTGTACCTAAGTAAATGGTCCAATCAGCACAAAGATTGTGACTTACTTGGCAAAGTTGGTGATTGGGAACAAGAAGTATCTAACATTAGCAACACACTATCAGCTGTTTGATAGTATAGTCAAGCCAAACACATGTTATGAATTGATGTTACAGTTTCTGAAAAGTGATACATTACCATTCTGATGCAGTAGCTTTTACTGTTATTTATTTAACCATAAAATAAATACCTGAGTTTAAGAAACTCTTGTGCAAGAGTATCCTGGAGTGACAGACAACATTACCCCAACATATTTTTTTAATGGCAGGAGAAACCAGAGCTCCCACAGAACTCCATAGACAAGGGCCCTACCTGGGTTTGAACCTGGGGCCCTCTTGCTGTGAAGGAACAATGCTAACCGCTAAGACAAGTGACTGTGCAAAACCATCTTTGCATGTAATTAGTTTTCATGCTTATGTAGGCTGTATGGAGTCACTCCAGTATCACAGCATGCTACTGTGTAGCATATGGTAGCTTATGTTCAAGCAAATTCAAAGACAGACATGCTTGAACTGCAGGTGACAGTGGTGAATGGGTTGGAGGAGATGAACTGGGGACCATTTCTATGTTGTCTACGCCTACTATAGAAACTTTAAAATAAAATTTAAATGCCTTCTTATGGACTAAGATCAAACGAACACCAGGACTGTCACAAATATTGAAAGTTTAATTACAAATACTTTAATTCTGTGTTTTTTTTTGTTCCAAACAGAATATGCGCACTAATTTAAATTAGACTTCAAAATGTGACGTGAGCATTCAGTTGATTGTGTTCTTTCCAATTCAAACCCACATCTTTCAAGATGTGCTTTGTTGTGTTCTGAGCTGGGTATCATTCTGAAAAATGAACCTACCTTTCTTCTGAGCATGAGCCATCTGTGGCCAGATGCTAAGGGTGTTGATATTGCCCAGGCAGGTTTACCCGTGCAAGGTGATGTGATCCCCCTTGGGCTTAACGCCAGCATGACTCTGCTTCCTATTTGAGCTCCTCAAACCTTTTGGAGCAGCATCTGTTCCTGTTTAGTGTCAACACTTGCAGGATTCTATTACCTATATCAGACTTTTAAGCTCTCAGACCTGTTGACTCTGCATGTTTATCAAGCCCCAGGTTAAAAAAAGGCTGATTTAAAAGAATGGTGTGACTCTTGAATTTTTTTGTTTTGAGCATGGCCTTTCACAATCAGGCGAAGCAGTATTGCAGACTTTTGCACTCATGCATTATTCAACGAGCTAGACCACACTAGACTACAATTCTGTTCCTCTCAGCTGTGTCAAACACTAATGCAAACCGTATTTGGTTATTTTGTAGTTGTGTGCTGACATGTTGTTGTCTTGTCTTGTATTCTGTTGTGCTGCAGGTCAGTTACCCACTGGGAGTATAACAATGAGTGAGCTGACTTGAGAGACAGCAGAGAGGTACTGACCGTGGCCCAAAAATGTCTCATTGTGTTAGTCTGACCTGACACGTTTCACTGCAGGTCATGGTGCTGATGAGTCGGAGGCAGCAGGCGCACAAAGGAGGCTGAGAGATGAGTACTAAAATTCCTCCGTCCTTGACTTTTGGGACGCTGTCAGCATTCATTCAATTCTGTCATGCTAGCTCATGTCATGACGTAAATCTCCAATGGATGACTGTGGCCGCTGTTCTTTTTCAGGCGCCACCTGAACTGCATCCGTGCTGACTTTCTGACCCGAGGCTCAAACGGCCACTGGACAGAGGCAGCTGTGTGTACAGCCCAGTCTCAAAACAAAACGTGAAATTGTCATGTAAAAGAAATATATTTTTTCATGCTCGTGGCCACGAACTGTAGTATTTTTGTGTGTGTCAGAAACGCATATTTTTCCCAAATAAAGTAGAGTTAAAAAATGGGCCTGAAAGTGTGAAGGCAAGTCAAGTCAACCCTGAGGTGAAAGTTTTTTCTGCCTATTCTTTCTATCGAGACTGTTTTGTTTATTTTGCTTCATTGAAAGTGATAAAGAAACTCTTTCTCTTTTCAGAGTCTAAGAATGACATTCAGTCAACATTCAAACCAATGTCGCAGGCTTGTTTTTAATACCTAGTCTCACAGGCCTAGAGACCGGTTGGCAACCTAAAATCCTTGCAGCCTTCAGCAACTTAAAATTTTCAGCCACCATTCACCAAATGACCGCAGATCAGTTGACAATGACTCACCAGCTGTTTAGATTTACCTAGCAACCATAGATTTACCTAGCAACAGTCAGAAACCTTCAGACACCAGTCAGACATGTGAGTGGGTGTCACTGACTGGTCTCTTGGTCTGTGTGCCTGGGGTTTTAGCAACCTCCAGCAACCACATGCCAACTGATCAGCGAATACACATTTTTCCCTTGCGACCTGTGGTTCTCAAGAGGTTTCCAGGCCTCTGTGACAAGGGTTTTCCCATTACTAAGTCATTATTAATATCTAAACTCAACCAAGCAACATAGTTTTAAGTATAATATTTAAAAAATAACACAAATGATCTGTGAAAATATATGCCATTGCACTGGGTCTCTGGTGTAAATGGGCAAGTCATTCACTCCACCAGCAACCCACCTAAACACTGAAAGTGGACTTTTTCTGCCTTTTACAAGTGCTACATTTATCGTAATGCACATTGACACGGATCAATACATATGACAGCAGACTGATGAAAAAATTATGTTTGTGGACACAAAAATAATGTGGTGAAGTTCATGTCTAGATACAATGAATCAATAGAGTAATGCTTGTGACTAAAGCGAGACTGCGGAGGTATGTAGTACGGTACGGCATGCTATAATGTAAAAAGCTTAATTTATGTTTGCATGTTTTTTTAATATACAAATGCAAATTTCAGCTGAAAAACAAGCAGCATTTCTCATGGGCCAAACATTCACCGGAAACCCTTTGAAGCGGTTTTAAACAAAGAGAGGCTTAATCTAATAAGATTTTCTGCAGTTACTTCACCAAAGTTTTTACATGGATATCCAGGTTGAATCAGTTCCTACATCAAACTACAGCCACCTCTTCAGCGAATGAACGGAGATCGGACAAAGCAAAGACAGCTAGATTAGAACGTGTAGGTAGCTGTGGAGGAACTTTCCTGTCGGGATCAGCAGGGAAATGAGGAGTCAGAGGATCAGATGGAGTAGATTAGCAGTCCAGAAGCGAGTGTGGCTGGGGAAGAATGTGGCTCTGATGGTAATGAGTCTAACAGGGCATCCACTACACCCTCACTGCCACTCTGATTCTGCAGCAGAAGGTACTGACAAAGGCAGGCGGTAATCAGAGCTCTATCCAGCAAGAGTCATGTTGTTGCTGTTACTCGGTGCCTCAAAACTTCTCTCCCAGAGGTGCTTTACACATATTTGAGCTCAAAGCTGTTTTTCGTGCATCGCTCGGCCTCAAACAGCATGGGACTGACACCATTCCAGGCGCTGTTTACACATCCGAGAATCTCCTATCAGACGGAGGAGGGCGAAAGGAGAAAAGGCACAATGTGAAAGTGGAGCTTATCAGCAAATGTGCTGCGATTGTGACAGGGCTCGCTCTCTCCCGGTGTGGAAGGCTCTCAAAATAAACAACCACTGGCCTAAAAGCATTCTCCTTGTCATCTCACACATCACACGGCATGGCCCAGCAGAAGTCCACAACCCACAAAATTACATACCTAATATTCCCCCTGCTGGATTGTCTAACGTGAATGTGTTGTAAGTGAAATATCGTTGAGCGTCTTAGACAAGCAGGCACCAAATAATTGAACGTCACAACTCAATTAAATGTCTAAGTCATGTCAGTGTAGGCTTGCAGCTGAACTTTGAACGTAAAACAAGAACATCTGGGTGAACTGCCTTTTCTTATTAGCTTCGGCTTCTCCGCCGCCTTGCCCTCATGTTGTTATTTACAAGTGTGTGTCAAAGTAACAACAACAATTATTGCACAAGCTGGCATGATAGAGCAAGCCCTGTAATTGCCCCAAACCGCTGGAAGAGGAAATGTAATCATATACAGAATACAAATTATGGCCCAATAAAGATTAGGTAACAGCATGAACAAATTAAAGTGCTGTGAAAACGGAAGGATTAGCGCAATTACACTCATTACACAACATCCATCTCTCTGACCTGAGTCTGGGCCGAAAAACACAGAGAACAGGAAGGCGGAATCCATAAAAGTAGTAGGAGAGGGGGGAAAAAAGGGAGGATTGTGAGGAATGCTGGAAATTCCATAACGCTCACATCCAGTTCGGAGGCACAAAATAGCAACGTGTCTGAACAGCAGTTTAGAGGAATCATAAGTGGGGCTAAAACAGAGTTGCCGTCCCTCTTGCTGGAGGGCTGCTATAAAAACGATAAGTGGCACCGCGGAACACAATGGAGAAATGTCAAGTGAGGAGATAATGTTTTTTTAAAAGGGGAACATCCGCTTCATGAGTCAGATTGGTGGAGCCAAACAAGCTCTCGATCTTATCGGGGCCAGGTTACTTGACAGACGATGGGGAGGCTCGGGGAAATAAAAGCCCCCGTTGGCACTGAGCCATCCATTTGTTGTTTCTTGAAATTAAAATCAGTTCTGCACCGTTAAACAACAGGGAAGCTTCCCAATCAGCAGTGGTAATGACAGAGCATTATCATCTATTTACTTTTGCTAACTGAAAGACTGGCTTCGTGACCATCCATGCGCATCAAAGCACCTAAACATCTACATTTAAAACGAACTCTGCTACTGCTTGCCAGTACTTTGACTTTGTTTGGGGCAGCTACTGACACAGCTATAATGATAATTAGACTGTGGCGACAGAGGTGATGATGATGGCAGTAGTGGTGGTTACAACTACTGATTGGGATAATGAGGGTGATAATGATGATAACAACTATTACAACAATTAGCTAAAAGGAGAAAGAGGGGCTACAGCCACAGGGTTCAGTGTTTTTGTATGGCCTCATCTCATTAAGGGCTTATCTCATTAAGAGCTTATATTCTGGTTGTGCTCACTTGTGCAAGGGGAATTATTCCGAAAGGTTATGCACACATAATGAACAAAGCAACTGTAGACATGTGCCAGTAAAGAATGAAGGATCATGAAGTCAGGTTACAGTTTGCTTGTTTTATAGGATTTTTAAAAAAAAAATTACCTTACAGCTGTAAGCACCACAATGGCTGGTTTCCACAAGTTGCCGTTAACTGTCATCATAAAGGAAAGCACTGGCTCGCACAAGTCACAGTCCACTCTAAAAGTGCTGGAACAGCAAGGCCAGTTACTTTGTTTTTATTGTGCACTGATGACATTTGTGTGTGAGATCAATATATGACTATGAGAGGAGAGATCAGAGTTCCTAGTATTTACATTTAGATATATTAATCAAAATAGAATATAACACAATTTGTATCAAACCACCCAGACTTTCAGGTGAGCAAAAAGTGTTGGAACGTGACAAGTGACAGGTGTTTCTTATAAGACCGATTGATTGATTAATCATTAAATTATCCACTCAGTTCAAGCTTTGGCTTTCACCTGTGGAGAGGAAGAGTAGACCAGTATGGAGAGCAGAGAGCAGTCTAGCACGCCATTCTGAAGCTGAGAAAGTGGGGAGAGAATCCATCAAAGGTATTTCAAAAACATTGGGCATAGCCAGAAAACACTATTCCGAAATGTACTGAAAAAGAAGGAACCCACCAGTTTGCTCAGCAACAGGCATCAAACTGGTCATCCAAGGAAAACAGCAACAACTGATGACAGACAGATGGTGAGAGCTGTGAAGAAACCCCACCAAAACAACATCACGAACAAATGCTATGGAGCAGGGTTGGAAATATCACTGTCCACTGTTCAAAGGAGACTTAGAGAACAGCAATATAGAGACTATACTGCAAGATGCAAACCTGCAAATTAGAAAGCCAGATTGGAATTGACAAAAAAAAGTACAGAAATGAGCCATAGCAATTCTGGAGCAAAGTTTTATGCACTGATGAGCCCTCTACCACAGCGATGCAAAGGCCAAATTAAGGAGAAAGAAAGGATCTGCTCATGATCCTAAACATACAAACTCATCTGTGAAACAGGGTGGAGGTTGTGTCATGGCTTGGACGTGCATGGCTGCTTCTGGAACAGGCTCAGTCATGTTTATTGATGATGTAACTCATGGTGGTTGTTGCTGAATGTCCACAAAAGTCTACAGGAACAAATTGTCTGCTGATTTAAGAAAAAAGCATAAAAACTAATCATGAGGAGCTTTATTATGCAGCAAGACAATGATCCAAAACACAGTGCCACCTCAACAAAGGACTTCATTGGGGAAAATGAAGTTTTGGACTGGCTAAGTCAACCACCAAATATTTAACCCAACTGAACATGCATTTCACCGCCTGAAGAGAAGA